>CABHPH010158621.1:38604-66357 GCA_902168325.1 Peromyscus nudipes
TAAAATATATACCTAAAGGTAGGCCCACAGAGGCCATTGTATGAAGCTGTGATGGAGAAGCCTGAACTGCTTTGGAGCCCTCAATATGGTTAGAGATGCCAGGGTTGTGGAATACCTGCCAAAGAATGCTGCTAATAGGGAGTGGAACCAGCCCAAAAAAGAGAGGTGTGTTTCTGCCAACAAAGCTGAAAGGAGTTGGAGATCTGAAGTGTGTTGGACATCAGACATGGAGAAAATTTACTTGTTCATTTGAGCTCTATAGAATCCACTCTCAAACTCCCCATTAATTATCTTTTATTCTATTGCTTATTGAAACTAACTAATAACTATAAACCCTGATGTCTTACAGGGAAAGAGAAGTGGTTTATTTCAAAGAATATCAATAAAATATTTAAAGGACACAAATTAAGGATGGATTTAGGGTGAAAATGACATGTATATATGTTCAAAATCATGGGTGTAGTTGGAGGATAAGGAAAGTAAGGTGCTACTGATAAAACTTAGTGATGATTTAATGAGTATATGCTTTATGAAAAAATTTATAGTATTAAAATGTGATTTTTGTTTATATTTCATACATATTTTTAACATAATATATCATGTTAAAGCAGCACTACAGTGAGAAGTATACAACAGAGATGAATCACTTTTGAAGGATTTATTTCGTTTTATGTAGGTATATAGTTGAGAGAGGTAGTGTCTGCAACATGTCTATCAGTGTCCAGTGTAGCCAAAAGAGAGCAACAGATTCCCTAAAGATGGAGTATCAGATGGTTATGAGCCATCTGAGTGAGTGCTGGGAACTGAACTCAGGCCCTTTGGAGCAACACTAGGTGCTCTTAACCATGGAGTTATCTTTCTAGGCATAATTTTTAAATATTACTTTTAATTTAAGAATTACTCTGTAGAAAGGAGTTTTAACAATGGGCATTCTTTTCTCTGCTTAGTCCACACTCTAAAAACAGTGATGTGGAGGACGGTGAGTTGTGAATGTGAGTTGTAAGAACACTTACCATATGATCTCAGTGCTGCAGGGCAGGATGTCGTAGCACTGGGATTTAATTATATATTTTTCTGATATTAACTTTATTTGTCTGTCCCATTGGAAAACACAGTATACTAGGTAAAACCAACAAAAGCATAAAAACACTGCTTCATAAAGTAGAGCAGAGATTTAAGGAAAACTGATTATGATTATTGCCTTTTTTGTTTCCTAAAAGTTGTTTCTTTCATTATGTTGCCCTAATATTCACAAAATATTTACAGTTCTGTGCTTCTGAGATTCTAGTAATGTCTGCAAGTGACATTTCAAATGCCAATTTTAAAACCATTAGAAAGACGAAGTCAACCAAGTAGGTAAGCATTGAGGTAATATAAACCTTGCACTCAAAAATAAAGTTTAGAAACTCAACTTTAGAAGAGTTAAGGAGAATGCCATTTTAAAAAATGCTTATAACTCTTCTGATTTCTAAAATGCAAAAATTTTACTATTTCTCTTTACATTTAACAACATGTATAGTAGGAAATCCTAATGTGCAGAGTTGGAAAAGTTGCTCTGATTTTGCTTCAGAAAAGCAGTTGAATAAAGGCAACACACAAATAGAACAAAACATAGATTGTCAGTCAGTTAGGGCTTCCTTGAATGGAGCTTTTTGAAAAACTGATAGAGCATGTCACAATAACCAAACTTGTAGATGTAACAAACCGCCTTATTAAATAATAAACACAAAGCCAATGTAAGGATGAAAGCCCAAAGAGGTCAGAGCTAAAAGTCTTACCCGCTTTTCTGCCAGCTAGCTTCTCCCACCAAGAGACCTCTCCGAAAAGGAACTACTCCCTGTGTGTTCGTCTTTAAATAGGAGTTCTGTTCTGCCTTCTCATTGGTTGTAAACCCAACTACGTGACTGCCTCATTACTGCCTGTCTGTATAGACCTCCAGGTTTTCTATGGTTGGTATTGAGATTAAGGGCATGTGTCTCCAATGTTGGCTGTATCCTTGAACACACAGAGATCTACCTAGTTCTGCTTACCAAGTGCTGGGATTAAAGGCGTGGACCACCACCGCCCTGGCTTTCGCTATGGCTTGCTAATAGCTCTGACCCCTAGGCAACTTTATTTATTAACATACAAACAAAATCACATTTCAGTACAAATAGAATACCACTATACAACCTCACAATGCAAGATGTCTAAATCAATTTGAAGGTGAATATAGAAAGACCAAACTTAATCTATATTTTGTCATTTGATATATTCTTCAAATAATACTAATAATGATTTCTTATGTTTAAATTAAAAATAACTTTTAGTACTCTTAATACTTTAATACTTTTGAAAAGGCAAATTTCAGGAGCATGTTAAAAACTGCAGCTAAAATGAAACACACAATTGAGTGTTTTTGTCATGCTTTATTTTTTAGTGTTTCATCCTGATTGTGTATATCCTCTAGTTTGCAGCATTTACTGTTCTATTCTGTTGGATAAGTAACTTTCAAGTAATACATGCCACCCTATCAAAAAGAAATTAGTGACTGACTATGACTGGCTATCACATATAGCACTAAATCGGCTACCTTGGCCATGAATGGCCTTTGATGCCAATAACATTAAAATTTCAGATAAGTCACACAAAGGTTTCCAAAGTTCTGCATGTAAAACCGCATATGTTTCAACTTTATTTTCCATCCACACCATTCTCCTCTTCTCTAGTAAGGTATTGTCAATTGACTAAAAGCATGTCTATCAGAGTATGCTTGTAATTTCTCCAGCTGGAAGTGAAAATTCTGTTCATTTATGATCAAATTTACTTATAAAACATATGGCAGATAAAAGTCCACTTTGTTTTGAAATGTATGTTTTATAAATAGACATTTTGTAGGTAGTCAACTTTGGCAAAGGAGGCAAAATGGTATTGGGAAAGAAAGTAGCTATGTGGTTTTGAGCAGTCACACTCATTAGCCAAATTTATAGATCTGTAAAATGGAAGATAATAGTAAATAATTGTGTGTTTCTGCAAGACCAAAACAATGAATTGTTCTTAGTAAAAAGTCATTTGTCAAGGACATATTAATATTTGTAGAAATGAATGAGCTTATCAGTCAACATAATATCATCTAGAAGACTTTGTGAAAATTCTAGAATAATTTCATTACATTTTTTCTCATACTTTCATTTTGGCCTAAAAGCAAAAAGATAAGCATGTGGTTGTGGAGGTAGTAGATAAAGAGGACAAATCTGGACTCCAGTTCCAGTAAAAGAATATTTCACTAATTATTCAACGTAAGAGTTTTGTGTTTGAGTTTTATAATGTACATGATGTAGAAAATATGTAAATATAAAATAATCACTTTATAAGATTCAAAATGACACATGTAGAGACCTATTAGGGGATATAATGGTGAGGTTTTACTTATATTATCATAGTGCTTTGGGAATACAGTCAACTGTTATTAGCATACAAGAATAAGTCAATCAATATTTAATATATGAGGGGAGCTAAGTGAAGAAGTCACTTCCAATTCAGTTCCACTCTCTCCTAGCTTTTAATGTTGATGACAGATTCATAAATACCTGAGAGTCAAAAGTATAACCTATTACAATCTACATATATAGCTTACTATGAATTCAGATAATCTATCATTTTCATTTTACATAATACTTTCAAACAATATATTTTAATCATATACTTCCCCTCCCCCAACTCCTCCCAGATTGACCCTACCTCCACCTCATTTCATCTTTTTCTCTCTTTTCATTTCTCTCTTTTCAAAAATAACCTCAAAACAAAAATAAAAAGCAAAATTATACAAAAAACCCCAATGAGACAAATACCAAAACAAAATAAAAAAAAGCACACAAAATAATATGGAGTCTGTTTTTGTTGGCCAACTATTCCTGGATATAGGACCTGCCTTAGACTGGTAAATACACCCAGTGGAGAAAATTGCGAATAACTTCTTTGTTAGAGATGGATCTTTATGTCCACTTCCTTTTCTCTGTGTTGTGATTTAGTTTGAAGTTGTGCAGCTCTTGCACTTGCTGTCTCTGTTCCTCTGAGTTCCTATGTGTATCAGTTCCATTGTGTCTGGAAGACACTCTTCTCTAAGTCACTAACAAACTCTAGCTCTCGCAATCTTCTGGCTTCTTCCTCAGAGACCCCTAAACTTGAGGAGATGGCCTTTTTGGAAGAAGTGTGTCACTGTGGAGGTGGGCTTTAAGGTCTTATATATGCTCAAGCCACGCCCAGTGACGTAGACCACTTACTGTTGCCTAGGACTCTCCAGCATCGTATCTGCCTGCTTGCTGCCATGTCACACCATGATGATAATGAACTAAACCTCTGAAACTTTAAGCCATCCAATTAAATGTTTTCCTTTATAAGAGCTGGTGTGGTCAGGGTGTCACTTCTCAGCAATAGAAACTCTAACTACGACAGATCAAGTGGTTTCAGAGGAAAAGAATGGTCTTGTGATATTTTGGTGAAGGTTGTGGCTGCTTTTTGCCCTTGTCTGAAGAGTCTACCTAAGACCAAAGTGAAGAGTTTTGGATTCATTCCACTGGCAGAGAAACATCTCCAAACAGCCTAGTACAGACTCAGTCATGTGGTTATTACTCACCAGTCTTACACAGATTCATGATGAAAAGGAGCACGCTGAGAAGGGTAAAATATAAAATGTAAAATTTGAGGGTAAAAGGAACACCAGGAAGTGGAATGGAGCTAAGATGGAATGACTAAGGAGATAAACAGATTAAGAAATGGAATAAATGGAGTGGTGACTTCAGGGCAAAGTCCCATCCAGCTAAGTTTACAATTTGTGAAAAGGAGTTAAAGAAAGCTTAGACCCAGGTGTTATGGTGCACACCTTTAATCCCAGCACTTGGAAGGCAGAGGCTGGCAGATCTCTGGGTTTGAGGACAGCCTAGGCTACAGAGCAAGTTGAAGGACAACCAAGCTTAGGCAGTGAAAGACACCATCCAAAACAGAAAGCTGGTGAAGACATAGTTGAACGAGGGCCCGTGGTCTAGCCCTGGCAAGAAGCGGAATCTAGCAGCTTTTGTCCCATGGTTCTGGCTTTACGAATAGAAGAAAGAGGTTAGGGAACCTTGCTCGGCGACTAAGGAAAGCTGTTGAGGCCAGGTATGTTTCGGGGTGTCCCTGAATGTAGGCCTGGAGAGGTCATTGCATGAAGCTGAAGCCCGGATTGCCAGGTAGTACCAAAGATGTTAGAGATGCCAGAGCCATGACATACCTGCCAAAGAAATCCACTAACAGGGAGTAGAACCAGCCTGAGAGAAAGAGTGTATTGCAGTTAACCACTCCCAAAGGAGATGAAGATCTGCAGAGCACTTTGACATCAAACATGGATAGGGAGAGTTTTGAGTTTTCCCAGCTTGTTATCAGTCTTGCTTTGGTCCAGTATTTTCTCACTATACTCCCTTCCCTACATTTTGGAAGTGTAATCTATATTCTGGGCCATTATATGTCATCTGCTTTTGAAGTTGAACTAAATGCATTTTGCATTATGATGTTCTTAATATTGTTATAAGCTTAAAAGCTTATCACAATAACCTAAAGGTGCCAGGGAGTGGAGTATGGCAGTTTGAATGGAATATTATCCATAAGCTCATAGGGACTGGCACTATTAGGGGATATGGCTGTGTTGGAAAAGGTATGGCCTTTTTGGAGAGTGTGTGTTACTCTATAGGCAGGGCTTTGAGTTCTTATATTTGCTCGGGCCCTGCCAAGTATCACAGATCACTTCCTACTGCCTGTGAGACAAGATGTAGTACTCTCCAGCACCATGTCTGTCTCCATACTGTCTTGCTCCAGCATAATGATAATGGACTAAACTTCTGAAAAGGTAAGCCACCCAATTAAATGTTTTCCTTTATAAGAGTTGCCATGGCCATGCTATCTCTTCACAGCAACAGAAACCCTAAGTAAGACAGCCCTTCCACATTGTTTTCCAGGCCAATTTCCAAGACAATCTCTCACAGTCATGCACAAATACTCTCCTATTTTAAATTATCATAGGTTTGCTCAGAGAACATATGTCTTGTCAAATATACAATCAACATCAGCCATAGCAATCACTTTCAAATATATTCTAAATCTTTAATTTGTCATAGTTTTACCATCCCAGTTCACTAATTCTGAAATCTTAGTGTACATTGGACCTATGAAACAGTGTTTCTTTACATAAACACTTGAAGTATACATATATGATGGTGTGCATTTTGTTATGTGTAATTTATTCAGAGATAGAATAATTGAAAAATGAATATTCTATTCTGCTGGATAAGAAGATGAGAGCACATATCTTTAACAATAGTTATCATATATGAGATTTAAAAAAATATTGTTGATCTTAAGAAAGTCAATATTCATAAATTAGTTTGCTCAATTTTCACATTTGAATACACTACCATATGCTACCACATATGAGCCTTTCAACATATGTATGTACTAGAACAGTCTGGGTACTTATACTTGTTGAAACACAGGAGTGGTTTTGGTTACAGCAGAAAGACAAGTAAAGTGAATATAAGAATACAAAGTATAGATGTGGCCGGGCTGTGGTGGAGCACACCTTTAATCCCAGCACTAGGGAGGCAGAGCCAGGTGGATCTCTGTGAGTTCGAGGCCATCCTGGTCTACAGAGCAAGATCCAGAACAGGCACCAAAACTACACAGAGAAATCCTGTCTCAAAAAAAACAAAGAAAGTACTGTGATATGATATAATTTTGTTTTGTTCTCTTGAAATCTTAGCTAAATATTTCAGAGTTATGACATTGCTGAGATAGTATTAGGTCTGATTTAAATTTGAGGTATACTATAGTTTTTAACTAATCCATATGCCATTTTATATTATTTGTGAATATATTTTAAACTAAAATTCATTCTTTCTTAATTAGGCTTTAAAAGAGAGTTCTTTTTCCAAGATTCATGATACAACTAGCCCCATGTAGTTTAATAGGTTTATCAACAACAGCTATGGTTTACCTCTGTTGAGTAGGTCATAAGTCAAATTAGAGAGCTGTTGGTTACTGCCAAGGTATGCATGCCATTACTATATGCTTAAGGTTAATGTGCATACAACCCACACCTTACCAAACAAGCATAATTCTGAACGACAATCTAAATATTTGTCCTCATCCCTACATATAAATGCAGCCCTTAAAATTCACCAAGGAAACTATACTTTACAACAGATGGAGACTATTATAGAAAAAATAACAATGGATCAAAATGCAGAGTTGTGGAACTCAGTACCAGCTGATAAATCTACAACACAACTTCTGCACCCAAGACTTAGGGATCATTGCGGATGAGGACACAGAGAATTATAAGAGCCAGAGGAACAGAGTGCTTGCTGTGAGATTGTATCTCCTAGAAATTTCAGAAACTACACCCATAATTTCTCACCAAATGACTGCTTGTTTCGGACCGGAAGAAGGATGACAATGACAGACATGCTAAAATTGATGAGGTAAATCCCATGGAACTTCAACACTAGATAAGCAACTATAGAGAACTGGGTACTGCAGAAAGCAGGGGAACTGTTCTGCCTCAGGGAAGAACACATCAGTTTTTTCCTAATGCCAAACTGTCAGCCCTGAAACATCAATACAATTAACATTATACAAACTGAACCAGGTTGCATTTATGTATTTAGGAACACACACACACACACACACACACACACAGGCACACCACACAATTATAGAAAGAAAGAGGTGATGAATGTGAAAAAAGCAAGGAAAGTACATGAGAAAGTTTGGAGGGAAGAAAGGAAAGAGGTGGGATTTCTAAGAATTATAATTGCTGCTTGTGTTCAGTTTACCATTAACACATGGCCAATAGGATTACTACTGTTTATTTACATGTTAGCTACTTAGAAACAAATAGTCACATGTTTATCATGATTATAAAATTCTAGGCTGAGAACTCAATTTTGGTTGTTTCTTTCTTTCTTTTTTGTTTTTGAATCCTGACCACAGTTTCACCTCCCCCCTGTCCCCACTCCACCAATGCACTACTCTTCTGTTTCTTTCCTGAAAAGGGCAGGCCTCCCAGAGATGTCAGCTAGCCTTGGAGTATCAGGTTGCAGTGAGACTGGGCAACTCCTCTCCTATTAAGAAGACCCAGAAGTAAATCCACACACCTGTGGACACTTGGTTTTTGACAAAGAAACCAACATTACACCATGGGAAAAAGAAAGCATCTTCAACAAATGGGGCTGGTGTAGGCATGTAGAAGAACGCAAATGTATCCATATCTATCACCCTGCACACAACTCAAATATTTTATAATTAGTTGAACTCATAAAGTAGAAATTACACAGATTAAATAAAATTTTTGATAATCCACTAATTTAGACTGAAGTCCTATGTTCCGGCCCGATGGTAAAACCCAAAGTCATCGTGAATTGCACTAAGTTTTCATATCATCATGAAAACAAATGCTGTCAAAATACTTTGAAAATCCTGAAATTAGATGAGATTATGTTGAAAAGAAATGGTTTAGAATGCCATACAGTTTAAAGAAATTGCATATTTAAATGTGCTATCTGAATAAAGGAATAAATCACAAAAGAAACAATTATGGAACATATATGGATATACTTGGTAAATCCTTAGACATGCTATTACATTCACTTGAATTTGATTACCATGTTAGGGATCATCCCATGAATTATTTTGAATTCTATCTTTAATCTACCTATGGCAATACTTATGAAAAATACCAACTAAAAAAACCTGAAAACTATTCTGTCATAATACAATTGAGAGTTATGTGTACATATGATCATTCATTCCAAGGTATCTATATATGTCTATCAGTGCAAACGATAGACTTGTGCAAATGATGTGTGTATCATATGTATTCTATAGACCAACATGATTATAAATACAATTATCTGGCGATGGAGGAAGGGAAGAACAAAAAGGAGGAAAGGAGAGGATAAGAGAGGAAGGAAGAATGGAACAAAGGAAAAGAGAATATAGGAAAGAGCAAAGGAAGCTGAGACTGAAAAGGAAAGAGAAACCTAGAAAATAAATCAGCAAATTTGAAGTACTAAAGTGCATGCAAATGTATCTATTTGTATTATTCAATAAGAGTAGTGATTAGTTTAAACCCTGTAGAAGCCCTTGGATCCTGAGAAAACCTGCAGCTACCCCCACTTTACCTGTCTGTCATTGATGACCTTTAATGACACGTGTCACTCACTAGCTCTGTGTCTTAGACACAATTTTAATTCCATTTTTGGGATAATATCACCAATATTTAAGTACAATCAAATATAAAATTATTTTAAAATCCCAAACCTTATATAATCATGTGGTGTTTTAGTTAGTTTTCTGTTGCTGGATAAAACACCATGACTGTGGCAACTTTTAGAAGGAAGAATTTACTTGGGCTTACAGTTCCAGAGGGATGAGTCTATCACCATGGGAAATGGCAAGAATGGAGCAGAAGATAAGAAAACAAAGAAATAATTTTTAATCTCAAAGCATATTCTCAGTGACATACTTCCTCCAGCAAGGTTATACCAAGTAAACCTCCTCAAGCCGTATCAACAGTGGGAACCAAGTGTTCAAATTCTAGAATCTAAAGTAGATATTTCTCATTCAAACCACCACAACAGGCATCATGTAGTATTAATTTTTAGTAGTAAAGTCTATACTTCTGGCTCAATATGTAAACAAAGCTTGGTGGTAGATTTATCTTACCCAGGATTTAGTCTGTATTTACCTCTCCATATTAAATGATTTGGGGTAGGAATTTATAATTTTCTATTGTCATTTCTCAACTGCAAAATTGTTAATTTATTTAAAGATATATGAGATATATATGGTAAATGAGCTATACAAATTGCACATTATTAAATACAGAGAGATGAGATGATGAGGATGTTGATTTTTGACAAATACCTGCTTTAGAAACCAAATTGGCACCTTTTATTTGAAGATGAAATTTTAATCAAATAAAATAACCAAAATATGGTCTTACTGGTTAACTAACAGTATGATTCTTCCTTTGTTTATATAAAAGGAATTTAGAATCTCATATATTATATTAGATGAATCTATTGTTTGCTATGACAATCTGCTCCTGTTGAATGGGAACAATGACATCCACAGCTGGAGCAATTTCTGGCCCAATACTCACAGAGTCAGGGTTAGACCCCAGGACTGAAATTATCTGATCACATCATTCCTACTGCAGCCCAATGCGGCCACTATTTAGTACACAGATTAGCTGTCACACAATGAAAAGTCTTTTGTCATATTTGGATGAGAACATCCATGATGTGGCTTGGAAGGAAACAGCAGACATAAGGTACAATCATCTGTGAAAAGAAAAAAAGGTCATTATTGGCTATTTCTGTGAGGTAACTTGAAAGGGGGAAGAGAAGGGTGTCACACTCTGCATGGATCCTTGAAGTTTTTCAGGCTCACACTCCATTAGCAGTGACAAGTTGCCATCTGTTAGTGAACTCTTCCAGAAGAGTAAAAGCAACCCAAGAACATTTTGCTACATTCAAAATGGTTCTCCACACCCAGTGTTTGGTTTTGTTAGATGTGCCAAGAGACATACTTGGTCACTAGCAAAGTTCTTCAGTAAACTAAATAAGTGCCCAAGAATAAATTGTACACATTTTTAAATTACAAATAGCTGCATGGAATAGGTGCTGATTATTCAAGATTAAAAAGTCATATGGGTTACATTTTAATAACTTTGTGTACGATTTTATTCAGCAATTCAGAGTTTTTATTATTTTCTACCAAACTATATCTTTCCTAGGCAGTGGTCTGAGCTGTGCCCGGAAAAAATGAAACTGGCCAGTTTATGTGTTCACCTTAAATTGCATCTCTCACAGATTTCATGATAAACATTGGGGAAGTACTAAGCTGTAAATCATGAGAATCTCTCCATTTCATGCATGCTAAATTTATGAAATGTCAGAGAATGAAATATTTTCACTTGAATATATCAATAATTTTGGAGATATATAAATCATTAATAAATGATATATTCATTTGTTTGCTTGTGCTTTTTATGAACTCCAAATGCATACATAATATGCTTGCATTTTATTTTTCTATTTTCAGAGAAATACAATACCAAAATATTTACAGAAACAAGCAACAGTAAAAGTTCAATTAAGGATACTTTTAATATTAAGAATCCTAGTACCCAGATGAAAGAATAGTAATTTATATGCATATATATGTACATTTTGGATATATTGTCTATATTGAATTTTAACTAAGCCTCTTGTTCTTAGAAAATATTGAAAGCTAACAAGTTTCCAGATCATCTTGTATTCTGTGAAGCATCTTATTATACAGAATCATTGTTCTGTGCAATTTAATACAGCTAAAAGACGCCCTTGCTTACCCATGAGCAGGGCAAATCGAGGCTGTGACTCTTCTGTTCTCTGCCTCATAAATGATTAGCTCAACTGTATTGTCAGTTCTCAATTGCAAGAAACTGCTTGTTATCCAAACTCTCTCTTTCTCTTTCTCTCTGACTCTCAACATTTGTGTATGCATTCCTGTGTATGTTTTTGTCTGTGTGATAACTGTGTGATATTTCTCTCCTTTCTCTTAACACTGAACTTCTATAGCCTGAGTGGCATGTAATTCTGTTAAAAAAAAAAAGACTGCCCTAAACCCCTTTTGTCTTAACATTGCCTAGCGTCCAGGTAAAACATTTTCTGTCCTATTATCCAATCATTACTCTTATTATCTTCCCTCCCTACAGCTCCTAGTTTAGCATTGTATGTTTCTTATGAAAGAAAATCTTCCATGAATGTTCCTTATGATGCAAGGAACTGCATCTTTTCTTATTGGAAACATGTTTCCACCCCACCTATGTATAATTCTTCCTTAAGAGAGACAATAATGTAAAACAACATTGTTCATCAATAAATCTCATTTTATTCTTCTTTCACAAAAATTAGAATGAAGATGAGCTATTTGGAAATAGCCATGGTCCATGATGCTCTGTCAATATTTTCCACTAATTTCATATTGTTATTTTTTGACCCAAACTCTAGAATAACTGTCAGCCAAAACACCCTGCTAAAGTTAACCAAGCATTTTCATCTTTCCAATGTTTCCATCAATGTCAAGTTTTTGTGTGCGTGCATGTGTGCATGTGTATTTCTTTTGTGTTCTTTAGAAGGGTCGTAATGCATCACATATGATCTGTCAAATTTTTTAACTTTAAACAAGTATATTTAAATAATTATAACAATAGGTCATGATAAAATACACACACACACACACACACACACACACACACACATTCCTGAATCCAATGGAAATTTTTATTTTTGATTTTTTAAAGGAACTTCCATGTTATCATGGTATTGTTGACAGGGACTGAGCCATCACCTACTTACGTTACTGGTTTCTGTGGTGACAGGAAGGGAATCAATGGCATTGCACATGCTAGGCTAGTGTTCTGCCTTTGAGTGGTATCTACAGTCTCTGTTATCCACATTTGGAAAGCTGTCTACAATTGTTACAGGATATTGGGGTGGCATTTTCTTTACCACTTTCTGGTAAAGATATCATTCCATTGTGTTCTCACTCCACTTCCTTTGTTTCTGCTGAAAAATAAGATGTCAAAATTATCTTTGTTCTTCTTAATCTAAGAGATTTTTACATACAATATATTCTGATTATATTTCCTACCTTTTGAATTCCCCCCTCATATCTTCCTCATGTCCCCATCTACCCAAATCCATATATCTTTCTGCTTTTTTCTTCAGAAAGTAAATAGGAATTGAAAGAAAAAAACTAAAATAAGATAAAATAAACAAACCTGAATATAGCAAAGCAAACAATTGGCAAGTAAACCAAAAAGCCAAACAAAAGCATAAAAACCAAATATAAACACAGAGCCACACACAGTAGCAAACACAGAAACCCCTTAAAAACACAAAATCAGAAACCATCATGCATAATCAAAATACCTGTTGGGTAAGAAAAAAACATCCCTAGGCAAAAGCTTCATGAGCCAAAATAAAATAAAATAAAATAAAATAATAAAATAAAATAGATTAAAATAAAAGAGACAACAACAGTAACAACAACAGCAGCAACAAAACCCCTCAAAAATACTTTTGAGTTCATTTGTGTTGGCCATCTACTCCTAGGCAAGAAATCTGGCCTTAAGAATTGTTTGTATAACCAGTGAGACCCATTGGAGAAAACTAACTTTTCATGTGCGTGTCGTTAACAATTTTAGATAGTTTCTGAGTTAGAGTTGTTGCCTTGTGTCCACTTCCACTTTCAGCATTAGGGCCCAACCAGGCCATGACCTGCAAGGCTCTGGACATGCTCTCCCACTCTTTCTGAGTTCATATGTTCTTTATTTCTGCTGCGTTTAGAAGGCTTTGTTTCTTTGTTGTCATCCCTTCCCTCCAACTCTTACAATCTCTCTGCCTCCACTTCTTAGGGCTCTCTAAGCCACAAGGGGATGGAATTAATGGAGACATCCCATTTAAAACCAAGTGTTCCAAGGTTTCTCACTATCTGCACATTGGCTGTCGATCTCAGTATTCATTCTCATCTACTGTAGGAAAAAGCTTCTCTGACCATGGCTGAGCATGGTGCTGAACTATGAGTACAGCAGGAATGTCATTAGGAGTCACTTTATGGCTATGTGCCTTTATCAGAATAGTAGTATTTTGTAACACTGATCTTCAAAGGTCTTATTAATAAAAACAAAAACCCCGAGCCAGATATTGGGGTGAAAGCTGAAAGATCGGAGAAACAGAACAAGCCAGCCATGTTCTTATCTCTATGAAATCCTCAGCCTGAAGAGAGACTTCCTGTTTACTCATGCCTTATATCCCTTTCTGTGCCCTGCCACCTTACTTCCTTCCTAGTGCTGGGATTAAAGACATGTGCCACCGTTCCTGGCTTTGTTCCCAGTGTGGCCTTGAACTCACAGAGATCTGGATAGATCTGCTGTGGGATGTTCTGTATGACAAATATGTTAATAAATAAAGCACTGATTGGCCGGTAGCCAGACAGGAAGTATAGGCGGGACTAACAGAGAGGAGAATTGAGGAAGGAGGAAGGATAGGGGAGACTGGCTGGAGCCGCCGCCAGGACAAGGAAGATGTAAAGTACCGGTAAACCACGAGCCATGTGGCAAAGTAGAGATTAATAGAAATGGGCTAAATATAAGAGTAAGAGCTAGACAATGATAGGCCTGAGCTAATGGCCAAGCAGTTTAAATAATGTGAGCATCTGTGTGTTTATTTTATAAGTGGGTTCTGGGACTGGTGGGACTTGGGAGCTGGCGAGACTTGGGAACTGGAGAGAAATTCTCCAGCAACATAGATCCCTACCTCCTGAATGCTAGGATTAAAGGCATGTGGTACCACTTCCTGACATCTATGCTTAATATAGTGACTGGATTTGTCCTCTGATCCCCAGGCAAGCCTTATTGGGGTACACAATATATCACCACAGTATTTTGTTTGCCCCTAAGGCAATGGCCTATTTATTATCAGGTACTTAGTCACCCAAACAATGATATGGTAGATAGGTTCCATCTCAAGGAATTGACCTTAAATCCAATGAGATATTGTCTAGTTAGTCCTACATACTTTGTGGCATTATTTCACCACTATATCATACATGCAGTTCACCACTGTAGATCAAAAAGTTGACAGCTTTTTTGGTGTTTAGCTTTTTCCTTTGGTAATGTGCAAAGTACTTTCCAGTGCCATGAACATTATTCATTAGGGCTAAAGGCTCCAGGTAAGCACCAGTTTGACTTTTCCTTCTTCAGTAAGTTGGGTTGGTAGTGTCTCCAAAAATAGCCCCTTACCATCTTCGCAGAGAGCAAATAATAGTATTGGCAACAGCCTGGGTTGTTTGGGGCTTTCCAGGGGGCTCCATTGTCCACCAACTCAATTCTGTGTAACACATTACCCCAAATGAAGTCTTAATTTGGTGAACTAGAGATGTCCAGACAGAACAATCAGTGACTCAATTAGATCACTTTTATATAAATATATATTATAGGAAGCATCTACTGTATTAGTTTTCCATACAATCCCTCCAATGGCCCTTAGGCTTAGCTCTCCCTCCATTCATTCTCACTCTTACCCCCTCTAGTCTATCTTTTTTTTTCTTTTGATCCGCTAGTTCCAACCTCAACTTCTGTCAATTTTTAAGAATCTAGTCTATTTTCCCTTCTTAGGAAGATCCATTCCTTCTCCCTAATCCCTTTCTCTATACTTAAACTCTATTGTTATAAAGATTGTAGCCTGCTTATAGAAGACAATAGCTCATAACCACATATAAATGAAAATATATGATATTTGTCTTTTGAGATCTGACTTTCTTCAAAAACAAACACACTTTCCTGTACAATTACATGTACTTTAGTATATAGTCTCACTCTTTTGACTGTTGCTGTCACTGCCTAACCTCCAAGACTTTTTGTTTATTCCTTGTTTTGAACCCTATTGTGAAACGAAATACATTTCATTTGAACTATTCAGCTAAAATATTTGAGATCAATTTGTAGACATATAGGAGATTTTCAATGATAATTCTTTGGTTCAATATGTCACACATTTCCAAGTAATCATGTTCTGATCACTTCTAATCTTCAATAAGTTTAAGTGTGGATGTATGCTCATTGATATTGGGTGCCCCAACAAAATCTTGCTCTTATTCCATGCAGCATGTGAATTCTGAATGGTCACTGTGCTCAATTTCTCTGTCCTCATCATATTAATAGAGGCAATGTTTGACAGGTTTGAAAGTTTTAAATTCTAATATTATCGGTATATTACTGTATAATTACTGATTTATGTTGAGAAATAAAAGGGTAACTAGTAACAGGAAATTTGCAACTATGAAATAATTATGGAAAAGAAAACTAATTTTGAGTTAAACATAATTTTTACACATTTTATTTTATACAATGAAGCTATTACTAATTTTCTGCTATAAAAATGGAAAACAATGAAGAATTATCCTATATTTTGTTTATTTATTTTATTACTTTCTTTGTAATCATGGATTATGTACCATCCCATATTTAATTAACCCATGATGGTGAACATTAGAAGCTTTTAATCAATTAAAAGATAATTTATCCTATGAATTACTTTCAAAAGCCATAATAGTATCACATACTTCCATATGGATTCTTATTCACACACACACACACACACACACACACACACACACAGAGAGAGAGAGAGATTTAGTTTACCTCAACATTGGCTTGCTACATTCTGTGTTCAAAGCATTCACACAGGAATTAGTAGTCTTTCTTCATGCTATGCTAACTTTCTATGGTGAACTTGTACTTTTTAATTAAAAATGTCAATCCCATTCTATCTGCTTTTGTAGTAACTACTATGTGACCTTAGGACAGAAAGCATACTGAGTAGCTTCCAACTGATTCAGGCCATGGGTCTTTCACAATCTGCTCTGCAGGACAGTCTGTGTGAAGTTTACTGTCTCTTCCCTGAGAGTCAACTCTAAGCTACTCCTTGACTCATGACCTCAGTTCTCACAAAAATGCAGAGAATCTGTCTCTGTCTCATACTGGGGGTTGCTGTGTTCAAGCTTAGGTCTTTGTGAATTCTTCTTTGTTTTCCACTGCAAATGCTTTGTATTCTTCTGTGATGGTAAGGATTTTCCAAAACCAATGAAGGTTTAAATCAACCATCCTTTATTTCAAACTTTGTTTCCATGGGTTTTTAATTTTGTAACTATGCACAACTGAAAGGACTACTTCATCTTTATAGTGTGTTGTAACATTATTATATGAAAACACATCTGAGTAGGAAAAGGAGATTCTTATTTTCTTTTGAAAAAAACAAACGAAAAAATTCTCATCGTTTTTCTTGTCTCAAAGTCCATTCTTAGAATAGCATTTTCTCAGAGATATTTTCACTGTTTTCTAGTTAGAAATAAATTGATTATTTAAATCGTTTATTCTTTGGAGGCTTATTTATTTCATAACTCAAAGTGATAGTCTATCTTAATTTTGTGAATAAGTAATGTTCGTATTTTAATTCATTTAAAAATTGATGTATATATTGTTATGTATATCATAACACATTTCATAATCTGTGGAGCATACCACAGTTTATAATTTGTGGAAGGCAAGTTGGGTCTAAACAATGTGAAAATAAGACTTTTAGTCAGTATTTAATTTTTTTTTTTTTGGTTTTGGTTTTTTTTTTGAGACAGGGTTTCTCTGTGTAGTTTTGGTGCCTGTCCTGGATCTCGCTCTATAGACCAGGCTGGCCTCGAACTCACAGAAATTTGCCTGGCTCTGCCTCCTGAGTGCTGGGATTAAAAATGTGTACCACCACCACCTGGCTCAGTATTCAATTAAAAAAAAAACTAAATTTTCTCTTTTGAGAAAATGATATTTGCTAATGGTGCAAGACCTCAGCCATTCAGACTGGAGTAAGATGTCAAATTTACTTTAATTTGTAATTGCCAAACTTGATAAACACTTTGGGGAGGTTATTTCTTAAATGTTTTAAGTTTCTTCAACTGCAAACTATCTGTTTAGATGCATAGTAACAATATAATACACAATGGAATTCGATTCTGCTGCAAAGAAAAATGAAGCCAGGAAGTTTGCAAATAAGAATAGTTACCACCCATAATCAAAAACTCTCTTTTTTGGCAGAGCAGATAGAAATCATCCCAAAAAACACAACAGGGCACAATGCTGAAGTCGTCAGATTGTTGGGATCCCATCCCCTGCAAACACATCTACTTCATAACTCCTGCTTTTCTCACTCAGGTAACATGGAGGAAGAAGTTGCTGAAAGTTTGCAAGAACCACAATATCAGGGAGTCTTCTGCTAGAATCTATTTCATAGAAATGTTGCATAAATAAGACCAGAACAATGCCAATATTGATAGATACATTAGTGTAGAAGTGAGAGTATTTTCTGAGTCCTGTTTTTAGGCAAATAACTACAGGAAACTAATAACTGCTGAGATAAGGTGATTCAGCCTCTCCTAGGGAAGATTATCCTTACTAGTTGTCCAGTGCAAAGTGATCAGCCTTGAAATTGTATACATACAACCAACACAAATAAACTCAATAGGATACACACACACAGACACAAACAAACAAACAAGTTTGTAGCAACAATCCTCAAAGAAAAAGAGACTACTAACTTGAGAATGGGGTCATAATGAGGGATCTAGAAACAATAACAGCATGGGACTGAAGGAAAAATTAGGTTTGGGAAAGTTATATAATTCCACTTCAATTACAAATACATTTTTTAAAAAAGAGATGGGAAAGTCAGTCAAAGCTATATATAAAGATTCTTCACAATTAAGAATGCATGGTAATAGTAAATAGATGAGCACACAATTAGAATACTGTATCATTATTCTACATTCTATTATTACAGTTATTATACAGTTAGTATTCTAGAGCTAGGTTTAAATAGCACAGCACAGGGTTCCTGAAGAGATTGTTTCCTTTTCCTGACTTATATGCATAATTCTTGCAACAGTGATGTTGCATCAGGGTTAGAAGACCTTCATCAGACATCAAGACTTTGTGGTTAATTTCCTAACTTCTAGAACAGTGAATAGCACACCATTGTTCTTGAAAATGGCAGTGTTTTATGCATTTTGCTACAGCAATAAGAAATCACCTGAGATACAAAACAGTATTAATGGTGCTAGTTCATGGCTGTATGCTGAGAACATCTCTATTAGATTAATGGCTTACTACAAAATGATACATGGATAAATGAATGAGTGAATGAATGAAAAAAAATTGAATACTGACTAAAAGTCTTATTTTTACATTGTTTAGACCCAACTTGCCTTCCACAAATTATAAACTGTGGTATGCTCCACAGATTATGAAATGTGTTATGATATACACAACAATATGTACATCAATTTGTAGTCTATAAGCAGTTTATGAAATGCATCTTTCATTGGTCACAGAATGCCAATATAAGCCAAGATATTTATTTAAGTCAGATTATCCATAAGGCTTCATTCACTTTGTTTGTCTGATTTATGTAAAGAATGCATTTAGTTCATTCTTTTTTGATTTAAGTTTTAATTTTCAATTCATTTTTTTGTGAATTTCAACATGCATATTACATACTTTGATGAAATCTAACCCCCCATTCCATTCCCTTTCCTATCCCTTCTACTCCCGTTTTTTTTTTTTCTTTCGCAACTTGAGTGTATTTTTTCTTAAGCCCAGCAAATTCACTTAGTACCACCTGTATGTTCACAGCCATATGACCATCTGCTGAAGGAGGAGACCCATTCCAGGGGCTATATCCCTGAGGAAATCAACGAGTTGTGGAACTTCTTTTGGACATAGTTATAGCCTTTGCCAGTTCATGTATTTAACAGCCCTGACAAGTCTGGGAAATACTGCTTTATTACAATTGTCCAGTACTGACTTTACATTTTTCCCCACTTCTTCCATGATGATGCCTGTACCTTGGGATAGAGGCGGTGGGGTACAGACATTCCATTTAGACATGAAGAGTGTACAGTGTATTTCTGTTTGCATGTCAACTAGGTCCCTGTCAGTAACTTGGGTTCAAAACATATACTGTTTCAACTTTGAAATGATAAATACTTTTTGTTTTCATCTTACTAAATCTGATCACTTAATACTGCAAGTTGATGTGTAAGTAACCTCTGTAATTTCTTTCAATTTGTATATATATATATATATATATATATATATATATATATATATATACTTACATACACACACACACATATATGAAATCAGAAATATTTTCACAGTACATTTATCAAATGCAAACTGGATAGCTGATCAAAACTCTCTTGGTTCCTCCAGACCCTAGGGCTCAGTAGAAGCTTCCAGAAGAAGGCTGGTATCTGGGAAGTGGTCCTGATTTCTAAAGGTGAGAAACTGGGGGTGAGAATGGAAATAAAAAAAATAAACATCCCCAGTACACCCACACAAAGCCAGAAGCATTGGAACAGGAAATGCATTTTCAAACTTGGGAAATGAAGTAGAATATCAAAGCAGATAAGTACCTGAGTATTAAACCACATTAATTTATTTTGGCAGTTACAATTATCACTGTCTGTGTGAAATTAACAAAAAAAGAAAGAAAGATTATGTTGGTATAAAAATTGAAAGATGGCAAAAGTGTAAAAAAAACCACTGAAAATTTCTGTAATTTGAACATACTTAGAATATGAATTTAGACTGTGATAATTAGGATACAAGTTTAAATCCCCAGGAAACCATTTAAAGATGAGACAAGCTCCTTGAGCTTAAATATCACGACATTAAATAAAAATGTGAGAAAAAAAAGAAGAAAGAAGAGTCAATACACTCATTAAGCAATAGGTGGATACTATTTTTATTTTCCTTTAAAAAATACCCAACTAAAAAGCTATGGTGAGAGAAATTTATAATTCTGCTACACCAGAGACTGCTGCCCAAATATTATAGAATAAGGAAAGACTGAGCTACATAGTAAGACAGTGGCTTAAACCAAAACAAAAGTCTCCCCTTAGACAAGAAATTCACTGTGAAATAGTTAATAAAAAGAAAGCTGGTTTAAAAGTGTAAAATAGACTATTGAAAGGTTAAGGAAAAGAAAGCTAACTACTTGAACAAAAAATTCATTTTCCAATATCATATACATTTTGTCAAACAGCTTAAATCTACGTAAGTTTGGAAATGTTAAAAATAATATATAATTGTAACAGAAATTTTATTCAGCTAAGCTGAGTGCATCAACTGCATAAAAAATGGAGTCAACATAATTTGCCTACCAACAAACCATCTATTAGAAAATCCCAGCTCAAAATAATGAGCTATATGCTACATTAAATCTACAGATCAGTGGGTTATCAACATTCCTAATGCTGTGGCCATTTAATAAATTCTTAATATAGTGACGCCCAACCATAAAATTATTTTGTTGCTACCTCATAAGTGTAATTTTGCTACTGTTATGAATGCTAATGTAAATATCTAATATGCAGATACCTAAAATTTGACCCCGTGGAAAGGGCTTTTCAACCCCCAAAGGGGCTGTGAGCCATAGATTGAGAAACCCTGCTGTAGATACTTACAGTAACAACAATTAATGAAGGAAAAAAATGTCATGTATTTGAAAAAGAGCAAGGGAGGAAAGTGATGAACAAAAGATATGGTTATACTCAATCACAAAAAAGAAAAAAAAGACAAGTTCAACTTTTTGAAAACGCTCTTTTTCACCAAATGAAGCAGGAGGAGAGCAGAATCAATCATGGTCTTGATTCTTAGACAAAGTCGAATTTCAAAGTCTTTGAAATAACCTAGCTTCTTGCTGAGGGCCGTGGGAGTATACAGCAGATGACAACTAGTGTTTGACAAGTCCCTCCACCAGACACGTAACTCCCTGATGGGACGTCCCAGCTGGCAAAGCCATGGGGTCACTGGCCGTGGAAACTGGTTGTTTTCTGTCTGTGCTTTCTCAGATGCCACTGTTATGCCTCCCTAATAAGAGCTGTGAAGTGCTTTCCACAGCCCTTTGGTAGTGTGTTTTACATCTCTGGGCACACATGTAGTTATGGTTTTCTGTTTAAGCTGTATAATTCTGATGAGCAGAAATATTACCAGAATATTCATCTTTACTGAGATAGGAAAGTAACAGTATTCTCAATCTCAAAAATAACCTTTTACACATTTTGCAAAGACCTTAGAACTAGTCCCAAGCAGACTAGGCTGCCCCTACAGAATACACGCAAAGACTAATATCCAGGTGTTGCCTATTGCTAAATCAAGGCCAGGCTGTTTACACTGAGATTGGCTCCTTGCAGTAGTTCTCTTTCTGCAGGTACCCTGAGTGCTAAAGGCTCAAGTTTTAACCAATTGTTTAATGTCTGGGACCCCTCACCAACTTAGAGCTCCGCGCATGGGTCAATGTGACATTACTAGCCTAAAAGAAACTACGTGACTTATCTCAGGTTTTGAGTGTGGGTAGATCCCTGAAAATTAATTGTCCAGAGTTTGGCTGTTAGAGGGGCAGTGGCGGCGGCGGTGTGGAGAGAGATGGCTGTGCAGAGCTATGTGAGAGCTGCTGCAGACTGTGAGTGAAGTGTGTGTGTGTGTGTGTCTGTGTCTGTGTGTGTGTGTATGTGTGTGTGTGTGTGTGTGTGTGTGTGTGTGTGCGCGTGCACACGTGTGCTGGGTGAAGGATGAAGAAGAAGCATGGGAGAAGTGTGAGAAAGTGAGTGGGTAAAAGAATGAGTGAGTAAAGAGTGAGTAAATAATGTAGACGTATGTGTGTGTGAGTAACGATGAGAGAGAGCCGTGTGAAAGAGCTGCTGCTACATAGAGGAGCTGTGCCTAGAACTGTGTAAAGTGCTAAATGATGGGAGAGGTATGGAAATGAGATGTTTAGCTATAACTGTGTGGAGATTTGTAACTGTATGGAGGCAAGAAAGATAAAGCTGTATAGAAAAGGTATGTAGAAGAGAAATGTATGCAAAAGATAGACATGTAGGCACATGAAAACAGATGTAACTGTGTATAGAGATGTATGGCTGCATGTATGTAAAGAAAGATACGTAGCTGTATGTATAAAATGTAGCAGTGTGGAAATATGGAGCAGTGTGGAGGCAGAAAGTGTCAGAGACCATTTTCAAGATGAAGTAAAAGAGAAAGTTAACATCAGAAAGCATGTGTGTTTCCTTATTTCACCAGTAACAGAAAAATTAAAACTTATTCCTAATTACCCTCAGATAAAAAAGTTTCCTATCCCTCACTACTCTGAAGCATTCCTTTTACACCCTGAGCTGATCATGGGAGCCGGTCTCTCATGGTCCATTTTAGTTTCTCATGACATTTTAAGCCACTTTCATTCTCCTCACCTATTGCCTTGATTGTCCCTTTACTTTTACATTCTTTAATGGATTGTGTCATAAAGACCCTGAGTAGGGTATTTGGGAGGGGAGTGAACAAGGGGATAAGCCACCAAAGTGTACATCAAATCTCTTTCTCTCTTCTCTCATTCTTCCTTCTTCATTTTTATCATTTTTATTGTATCTTATTTGGATCAGTCAATGTTTACTCATACTTGAAAAGTCAAATATATAAAATTCATTTGTAGAAATGCTTGTAAACTTCTAGGAAAGATGACGAAGCAATGAAGCCAAAGAATTTTCACTTGGCTATTAGAAGGTTGACAGTGTTCCTGAGTTTCCCAGGAGTCTATTCACATGACCACATTGCTAGTGGCTTAACTACCGCAATTGTCCAGCTGTCTCTCCACTGCTTCTTTAGGGAAAACCAATTCTGGTCACCAGACTGCAACACGAATCTTAAAAGGTCTTATTAATTAAAACAAACCCAGAGCCAGGTATTGGGGTGAATGCTGGAAGATCAAAGAAGCAGACTAATCTCACCTCGCCAACTTCTCGGCCGATCCTGTTTCCTCAAACTAAAAGCCTCTGAGTCTTCGTTCAAAGAAATCTCAGTTGAACTGCTGCTAAAAGCCTAAAAGCTTAAAAAGACTCTAGTTCCTGTTTCTCATGCCTTATATACCTTTTTGCTTCCTGCCATCACTTCCTGGGATTAAAGGTGTGTGTCACCATGCCTGGCTGCTTCCAGTGTGGCTTTGAACTCACAGAGATCCGGATGGATCTCTGCCTCCCAAGTGATAGGATTATAGGTGTGTATGCCACCATTTTCTGGCTTCTATGTCTATCTAGTAGCTTTCCTGTTCTCTGACTCCAGGTAAGTTTATTAGGGTGCACAATATATTGGGGAACACAATATCAACACACCAGCACTTTAGTTTTATTCTCTGCTGCTGACAGTATCAATAGTGAAAGAAAGTGCAGAGCGGGCGACCTCTTCAAGCCTTCTCTTTTGAGGATGTCTTGCTGGAAATACTATCTGGAACAGGATGGCATGAGAATCTGCAAAATGTAATTTCATGTTTCTGAGTCTGTTACATTCAGGAGACACTAGAAAAAGAAAATCGTGAGACTGACCAGGAACAGATCAGTGTAAGTCTAATTGACCATGTGTCATTGTTCCTGTCGTCAATACAACCCACATTCGGAAACATACTCCATAAATCATCAGTCTATTAGCACAAAATTAATGGTGAGTTAAAGATATTGATTCATTTGAATTTTATAGTGGATTTTTACTCTGTATCTTTCCTTAGACATCTCTGTAAAACTATTTAATTGGGACGAGCAAGGAATTAAATAAATATAAAATTGTATACATAATATTACTATGCATAATATATACAAATATAGATATGAGAAAAAGTATTTGATTTATAATATATGTGATTTTATGTAATAATACAAATTAATTTTATAATTGTGACAAATCAATTGAAAGATAATTATGTCCTTAATAACTGATGGCCTTTTATGTACTAATTTATTGAAAACTTACAAATTCTTTTTTTTTCTCATCTGTATTTACCTTTTAAAGTAGAATATGATTGAGCACTATATTTCCATTCAGAAGACTTGCTGGGTTACAAGACCTAGGGAAGCGTAGGGTTTTGTTCTCGGTAGACCAAATAATTTGTCACTTGGAAGTATTCTGAGATTTAGCTTCATGTTTAAAAAAAAATTAAGATGGCTTAAGTTTCATCTTAAAATTTTTCATCCCCTGTAGTCATTCTGCATGTTCTAGTCTTAGAAGAACACAAGCTAAAACAGAAGAATTCCCCATGTGGGTTGTTTTCTGAAAACTTATAAATTCTTATATTGATTTGTTGTAATTTGTAAGTTTAGAAAAAATACAGTATTAGTTGTTTAATAATTCACTTTAATAAAATCACTGGAATAGCATTAGGGATCCATTTTAGAATCAATAAATTTAAAAGCATAATTTTATTTTTATAAAAAAATTGAAATTTTATTACTGTTATATGAAAAGTTATATGTGTATTATAATCCATTTCTAATATCATTATTTCAAGTGCATCATTATTGTATTTGTCATTATACTTATGTCAAAACTATCATGATAAAAATTTTCTAATAATATTTGGTTAATACTTGATGTGAGAAAAGAAAATATTTACTTCATCTATTAAATACAATATTTAATAGGATACTTTTGATTAATTTCTCTAAGTAGAATATTTAATACCTTTCCAATCTTTGTTTAACACCTTTGTTTGCTATGATAGAATTTTCAATAATGTACAGCACCATACATTCAGGAATTGTCACATGCACTTCGCTAGTTCTTTTGAGATCATGGTATTTATAAGATAAATTTGTTTGGGGATTATATGAAATTCATACAAAGTGATCATTCACAGTGTGATCAGTTTTTAATATGAATTTCCTGATGACAAGCCCTTATTATGGTTGCATAGAATTTTAAATATCTCAATCTTGGCTCCTCATCTGTTGATTTCAGTCATGTTCTTTGTCAAGGCACTAGGCTAATGATGACTTCCAGCATATTTGGTACCAGAGCTCCTTTAGATTGTGCCAGACGTTTGCAGATGTATTTCCGTTCCCCTGTTGTCTTCCATGTTTTAACGTTCCATCTATTAGCTTAGTCTTTTCCTGGAGCACTGTAACTTCTCCTGTAGAATTTTCTTTTTCAGGTGTCATCTTTTGTCTGCAGACCCCTTTCATCCTCTGGGACCCTTGTTTTATATTTACATACTAAATTGGCATTGAGTTCTGTGTATAAAGTGTTGTACTTCCTAAAACTTCTGTATGTGGAATATTACCACTTGTCTTCCAATAACATGTCTACTACTTAATATGCTAACTGTAAGTTAGGAACATTACAGCATATTTTTTAGTCTTGTTTTTTTTCACATTTGTAAAATGTTGCTAGGTATAGCGTACACTGAATATAGAAGGTATGACCTTTAAAATAAAATGCAGTAAGCACATGCATTATTATTGCTCACTAAAGTCTTTCAGATCTGCCTGTCTATTATTGAATGTGATCATCCTAGCATTTCCTTACTAATATTATGGAACCTGCAAAATATAAAACATTTGCACTACAACCACCTGTAATTCCAAACTTCTTTCGTATTTAATTTTATTCTGAAAGCATTCATAATAATACTGACCATTTGTTCTTTTATTAACCTTTACTAATAGCTCACCTCATCCTCAACCACTTTTATATTGAAAATATATCATATTCAAACCACTAATTAGCTTTATGGACTAATATGAACTGTGTTAAAAGGAAATTGTTAAACATACTGCATCATCTCACCTACTACAAACACTTGTTTCTTATTAATTTATTCAAATCTGATATTGTATATATTTGTACTAATGGTCAAATTACCTCCAATTATGCTTCCTCTTAAAATACATCTTCAAATTCACTGAGAGGAGGGAAAGGCCATTATCCTTCTCAGGTTCAGTGGAGAAAAATGCATATCACAACACTTTAGTAATGATAGTAAGAAATTCTTTAGTGTTTTTTTTTCTCTAATTCATTCATTCCTTAACCACTAAACAATTCCTGTAACCATTTCAGGATGCTGTTGTTTTATGTCATAATAATTTGAGAATATATGCTTATCCAGCTGCCACTCATCTGGCAATCTCTTTTTGGGCCCATTCTTTCAATAGCAACATGCTATGCATTAAAAGTGTTAGTGGAGGTCCCCTCTATGTCTGTGCATTACATGCTTTTCTTTTCTAAATATCACTTAGTCCAATTCATACACACACACATACACATACACACACACACACACACACACACACACACACACACACACACAAACATATTACATCACACTATAATAATGTAATGAGTATCATTGTATGAGAGGGAAACACAAGCAGTTTTAATACTGTGGTCTGTGTTCTGATTACAAAGCAGCATAGGTTCCCTTCAGATAGCCCACCATGAACTTTATGATATTCTGCACAGTTTTTGATACTACAAGAATTTTAAAGTATAAATAGGTGACACTGTAGTATAGAAAGCAATGTTCACATGCAAAGGAACATTTTAAATTAGTAACAATAATATTTGTGACGAAGTATGATTCAGCCAAGTCACACTTTACTCACCTTTCCTGGCAGCCTGTGCTAGCTCACAATGTGATGACAGGCCACCATGACTTGAACCCTCTTGGTCCACTCATTGAGAAGATCAGTAAACTGTCACCATTATCTTGGGACTCTTGGGTCAAGTTCAGAGATGGAAATCAATATTTTTGCAAAGAAATGGCCATCTGGAGGGTGATATTTGGCACTTTTCCCATGGAGCCTTGTGGAGCAATTGCTTCTTTGATTCAGCGAGTGTCCTGTCAACAGCAAAAAGAGATGACAGAGGTAATAAATGATAAATGAGATCATGCTAGCAAAACACTTCTGCATGACACAATGTGATAAATATGGATAAGGATTAAAATTATTTTGTTGAAAAATATTGAACTTATTCTTGAGATTCTTTTGACTAAAAGAGCTATTCTTTTGTAGTAATTGGGAAGTCCCAACACTCTTACAAATTCCACAATTAATAAATCAAGAAAATGAACTCCTCTGGAACTGAAATAAGACCCAGGGTCTGTAGATTGATATCATCAGTGCATTATCAAGGGGTACTTTCCTGCATGCAGAACTTGTAAAACAGTTTATTCATTTTCACTAATCACTGATAAGTGACAAGTACAATTCTCAAAGACAGTCTAAGAAGATAAACTGTCTCTTTTGAAATTTGAAATATTTTGA
>CABHPH010158622.1:0-38347 GCA_902168325.1 Peromyscus nudipes
GTTGGACTCACTAAAAGCTGTCCAGTGCCTGTGTTCAAAGATGTGTGATGGTGGAGGCATAAGGACAGCACATGACAGAAACCTGAGCATACGTCATGTGTGGGTCTACACACGCACTCTAACAAGGTGGCTAAGTTAGAGAGAAGGTAGGCAGAAACTATAAACCAGGGCTGCATTTTCAACCAGCTGAGGTAAAAGGGGCTGGGGAGAAGGCTATATCCCCTTACCCAGTCTGTAGATCATGACCAGCTCTCATATCTCTAATATCTTTCCCCTCTATCCTTTATTTCACTTTCATGCTTTACTATGCTGCAGATCGAACTGAGGACTTCACATACAACTTCACATATGACACATATATGCTCCATAGAACAGCAGCATTGCTTACCCACCCAGCTGTCTTAATTATTTTTCTGTTGCTGTGATTAAACACCTTGGCCTAGGCAACTTATAGAAAGGAAGGTTCATTTGGGGTTACAGGTCCAGAGGGAGTAGAGTCCATCATGGTGGGGAGCATGGTGGCAAGGAGGCAGACATGGTGCTGGAGCAGTAGCTGAGCACTCACATCTTGATCCACAGCAAGAACCAGAGAGAACACCCTCAGAACAGCATGAACCTTTTGAAACCTCAAAGCCCACCCCCAGGGACACACCTCCTCCAACAAGGCCACACCTTCTACTCCTTCCCAAACATTTCCACCAACTGAGCACCCAGCATCAAATATATGAGCCTATGGGGGCCATTCTCATCCAAACCACCACACTAGCTGACTCTCTTTTGTCTCTCTTGGACTCTATGTTTGCCTCTTTTCCCCTTTTTTTGGTCTGAATCATTCTTTTTTTGCAGTGACCTTGGATTCCGTGAATGACGGGGCTGATTGATGAACATCTCTCTGACAAAAACCATAGAGAACTCAAGCAACAATGTACCTCACAGGACAGATCATGATGGGATCCCTGCCCTAATGAATCACTCTCGATGGGGAGACTGCACCCTGGAAGAGGACTCATCTCATGGGTACCAGATTGCTCCCTTAGAGTAACGACAATGAAAATAACTCCTTTGGAGACAAAAGGTCAAAATAAATAAATAAAGGCAAAATGTCCCACTTTCTAACAACAGAACTCCAACTACTTAGAGCCTGACCCAGTGACTTATGATACCCTCCATAAATAATTAAAGTCTAATTCCTAATGACCCTGGTGACTCACCCCAACCCCTGGTGACTCACTCCAAATGGCCAGTTTCAGAAAAGACAAATGATATTATAAAGTTTACTACCCAACAAGATATTACCCACCCCTTGTCTATTCAAATATGACTCCCCACAATTGGCCCAGGAGTGAAGTAACTGCCATAAAAGGACCCCAATTCCCTCTCCGGGGTGCGATTCTCTCTGTGAACTTGATTACTATGCTTCTGTCCATTGTCGAGTCTTTATTAAACATTTTATATCAATTCTAGTCTGGTAAATACTTTTACCTCAGTGCCCCTGGCTCGTCACTCCCAGCATGATGTTCCCTGGAACCCCTGTAGAAGCAGAATTGAGACACCGCTCCTTGTCAGCCCGACTCTCACCACTCTGTCAGCTATGCAGACCCCAGCCTCCTCCTTTGTTTCCCTTTCCTAGAACATCTCAAAGTTCCCATCATCTTCTTGAACCCTTTATCTGCCCTTCCAGACCTGCTCACACTCCCACAATCTTCGCTCTCTGATTCATTCTTTGCTCAGATAAACTCTGCTGAGCCCATTTTGTTGAAAACTTCCACTAGAAGCAAAGCACCACCCATTTTGAAGGTGAGGCTGAATCCTTTAACTAGAGAACTGATCAACACAAATCACTTGGTGTACCAGAAGTTTTGGGGCATGCTGCCTGAGTTTCTGTTTTACTATTACAGGAGAATCAGGATCTCCTCTTGGGGTTCTTAGTTTCTTTAATGGGGTAGTTTAAATGATATTGGCCCCCATAATCTCATAGGAGGTGGCACTGTTAGGAGATGTGGCTTTGTTGGAGTGGGTATGGCCTCGTTGGAAGAAGTGTATCACTGTGGGGGTAGACTTTGAGGTTTCCTATGCTCTGGATACCACCCAGTATCTCAGTTGACTTCCTGTTGCCTGCAAGATGTAGGACTCTCAGCTACTTCTCCAGCACCACATCTGCCTGCACACCACCATGCTCCCCATCATGATGATAATGGACTGAACGTCTGGACTGTAAGCGAGCCCCCTCAGTTAAATGTTTTCCTTTTTAAGAGTTGCCATGGTCATGGTGTCTCTTCACAGCAATAGAAACCTGAAGATACTTAATAAAAGAATTTAAGAATGGATTCACAAGGAAGCTCCAGGAAACACTCTTTCTGTAGCATAAAAACCAAAACCCAAACCAAACAAAACAGGGCAGGCAAGCTGTAATCCCAGCAGCTGCCTGGAGGAGGGGGAGGATGGATAGAGGAAGAGAAAAGGCCAGGCCAGTTATTTGAGTTAAGCAGCATGGCAGTCATTCTCGTGGTAGGCTTGCAGGTACATGGTGGGGGGGGGGTGGAGCTTGAGAGAAAGAAGAGGAAGCTGAAATACCAGAAAAATCACACTTAGTCTCTGGCCAGCACCTGAAAGAAAGAAACAAAAAAGAAGAAAAAGAAAAAGTTAAGTAAACCCAACAGAACCTGTGGCAGCTCATAGAGACTAGCCCAGGAGGTGGGAATTCTGGGAAGGAAAAGCACATTATCTCATTAAAGGCCTAATTATTCCCCCCACACTTTAACAGGCTTAAGGTGTGCCTGCCTTCCTGAGGAGTGGTCCCTTGGCCAGGAGACTGACAGGCCCAACTGGGAGACAATGGCATGTCTTCACGTTAAGGTGGATTACATTCTTTCAGCTAGGAGGCCACAGCTTCCCCTTAACCGGCCTTCAGCGCTACTTTAACACAGAGCTAAAGTGCCACATTTGTGTAGTAGGTGGCTGTGGGCCACTCATAACCACCGACTACCCAAAATGTGGTTAGTATGATTGACATACACTTTAGGGGTAAAACGCATCCTGGGTTATGAAGACAATACAAACAAACAAAAAAAATGCAAAATGCTTCAATAATTTAAAGCTTTGTGTTGAAACAATAAGACTTTGTATATATTTAGCCAAATAAGACTGTAGTTAAATGTAATTTGAGTTTCTTTTTACCTTTTGAATGGGGCTATTGGAATATTTCAAGTTACACATGGCTCCCATTTCATTTCATTGAATTGCTCTGAAGCAGTGAGTAGTTTCGGTGACAGGCCATTCTTGTGGTATTATTCACAGTTGTTTGGCTTGACAAGCTTTAGTGCCGAGGGGTCACATATAATGCAGCCGTACCTGGCTTCATGAACACTCACGCACTGAGACAGTTGTGGTACGGTCTGAGTTAGTCCTGTTCTAGGACCCTTTGCTACTTCACTTCCCCAAGGCTTCTCCTGTGCCGCTTTAAAGACGGGACTTGTGGAGCTAAAAGCATCCAGGTCTGCAGGAGGCCGCAGCTTTTGTCCTTTCTCCTGATGCATCAATTAAAAATGCTTTGATGATCCAGCTTCCTCTCTAGCCCAGAGCTCAGACTCTCCAGCTAATTAACTCTCCAAAGAAAGCCAGGAGCTGCTTTCAACTTAGAGCTTTCCATTTCCGCTTCCACTCGGGGGAGAGTGGCTCAGAGGATCACCTGCTGCAGATACTGCTTTTATTTTTGGGTCCAGACTTTTCAGGACAAACAACACTTTTTGTATTCTTTTATCCTTCCAGAGAGAGACAGACAACTTGTTAAAGGCACAGTTCAGTTTTTGCAAGTGATTAGGCCTTTTCTTTGCTAATAGTGATGAGCGGGAAAACAGAGTGTCTTTGAGCTCAACGGGATTTTCCTCTTGCCTCAAATGAGCTGTACCTCATGGGGGTTAAAGCACTGGATGCTCATGGTCACACAGAACTTCCACTGGGTCAGTGGCCTCTGGGTTCTTGTCCCTTGAATTTGAAGACAATGAGGAGATGGGTTCAGGGAGGAGTCTTGCTCTAGATCTGTGATGGGATTAAGAGTAAGAAAACAGAGAGCACCCGTGTAGTCCAAATGGGGCCCTGGAAATGGGATGCCATTGAACCCTAGGCTCTTCCTAGGGTCCTGTACAAATTCGAGTGACATGGACAGGGGCATGAGCAGCACGATCCAGTCGGTGCATCCAGGAGGTGCAGGTACCTCTTCTCAGCTTTGGTCACATCCTGGTGTACAGTTGCCAGGGTAGACCAGGAACCAGAGGACCTCTGGCATCCCTGACCTCCCGCCAAGGCAGAGCTAGAGATATTTGGGGTTAAACCTTTCTGGCATCTCTGGCTCTTTCTAAGGACAGAACTATGACAGCATCAGGACCAAGGAAAAACTGTTTAATTTGGGGACCCCCACTCTAAAGCTATCTGGCTAGTTTCTGTCTCCTTGTCAGCAGTATTTGAAATAACAGAGAAGCCACACATTTGTATAGCTTACCACATGGGCCAACAGGGCACCTCTTCCCCTTGCGTTGCACTTCCTGCAGAGTAGATCCGATGTTTTCCATGCAGCTTCAAAATGTTGCTTCTCTCTGAGATACTTTTGTTCAGGTTCAGCTGCTCATCAGACTCCTCTGCTTGAGGCCTAACAGACACCTCAAAGTCAGTATGTGCAAAAGACCTCCTTAAAATCCCCCAGGGTGCCCACCTTCTCCTGAAAGCTGATCATGCATGTGCTCTCCCAGTCTCCAAGCTCAGAACACTGCATTAAACTGAGCTAACCCTCTCCCTTGTTCCTCCCTTGCAAACTCTGCTGAGTCTGTCAATACAAAAAGCAAAGCTCTCACTGTAAAGGGCATAGGAGGGGCCACTTGAGTGAGCCTGGCCCAGGAACAGACTTGGGTTATCCCAGATCCCATGTTCCAATGTGGAAGCAGTTTTACAGAATTAAGAAAGTCATAAATCAAGGGGAGTTTAAAATACATTGGTGAGTAGATCAGAGGGGTTGTTACGACAAGATGGAGGAGGCTTTTCTCTAGGCCTGAGATTCTGTACGATGGCCTTTTTAGCTTTTGGGCTAGGGAAGCCAGTGGTCTGCTAAGTTAATAGATTCAAAAGGTTTTTATGTATTAGTCACAGGATATTAGTTCCGACACAGAGGTGGGCAAGGAAAGGCTATTTATTGCTAGCTAAAGCTAGCCCAAGATAGTTGTTAGCCTCTGGACATTCCAGCTTCTCCACACCAACTTCAAGTTGGGAGAGGAGGATGAGCAGGGAGGTGAATTTGAGGGGAGTGAGGAGCGAATATGATCAAAATACAGAGTAGGCATGTGTGAAACTCTCAAATAATTTGAGAGTATATATTAAAATTTAACAACTCTTTTAAGCTTGCATCACTTATATTTATGTGACAAGAGTGCCTCCATAAACGAATGGGGAAATGGATGTATGTAAATGTTTGTGGACCATTGTGCACAGCTACGACTTGGAGAAGAGTAAGATCTGAGGGTAATAAACTGGGGTGTGTGTGGAACTCATCAGGGCATGCTTGCATAGATTCTTCTAGACATCCAGATATGTATGAAATTCCTTCTCTCCAGCATTAGGCAGGACACCTGTCTCATTAAGGTCTTCAAAGGGATGGTAGAGAGAGAGAAGGTAGAGAGTGATCTCCCTGTGTTCGATGGCCTGCCTCAGATCAGAGGGTGAGGGCCAAGTAAGATGGCTTTCCTGCTTCTGCTTTTTCCTCAGATGCCAAGGTGCCATAGTTGGGGGAGGCACACTCTCATCCACACTGCTACATTGTCCAATCTCCAAATAAGTCCATGTCTTGAGGTATTTCTCATTGCTGCGTCACCACACCAGACAAAAACCACGTCAGGAAGGAAGGCTCGGTGTGAGGCTAAGATCCAATCATGGCTGTGGAGGTTTGGCAGCAGGAGCAGGAAGCAGAAGGTGATGAATGCTACTACTGATCAGTTCTTTCTCCTTTTTATTCAGTCTCAGACTCCAGCCCCTGGAAGACTGCTACTCACATTTAGGGTGGGTCTTCCCATCTCAATGAACCCAATCTAGAAAATCCCTCAGGAGCTGCCCTTAGGTCTGTTTCCATGGTGATTATCAGCCCCATCAAGCTGACCTTCCTAATGATGTCCTGAGTACCAAGGGGATATCATCTCAGTATACACATGTTAGGAGATGCAGTTGAATCCATAGCACCATGCTTTTGGTCAAGCCTAAATGCTGTGCACTTCTGAAACCATCCCTGGCCTTTTCCACATTTCTCTACCCCAAGCTTGAACATAATCTCTATTGCTCTCTGCACACCTGTGACCTCATAACACCTCCATGTTTCATAACAGAAAACACTGAAATCAGCATTTAGAAGCAGCTGCTTTTGCTGAACAACATTGTCTTGGACATGCAAGGTAACTGAGACAGGATCAAAGCCCAGCATGACATCTCTGCCTGTGTTTTATGTCTGTGCTTTGACCGAAGGTACAGAGATAAATTGTGGTCCTTAATCTTTCCTCTTAAGTCACCTTGAATTCCAGGAATACCTCCCAAAACAGACTGCCTTTCCCTCTAGATGAGGACAATTACCCAAGAAAATAAGGCTGCATCCTCAGCAATTAGCGGTGCAAAGATTTATTGGGCTACAGTTGGGGTAGCAACGTATTGGACCACCTTGCGGCATAGAGTGGAGCTGAGACAATGTTGGGTCAATATGGGCGGGACCATGCCTTGACCAGGACTTCTTGGTTATGCATTATACATACCACTTCCCTGTGTTTCAGCCTAAACTTCATCTCAGGACCCAGAAGACGTGGGGGTCGTTGGATTGCTTCATTTGGTTCTTTTCCAATGTGTCCATATTGCTTTTTGCCTTCATTCATCTCTTCAAACTGGCATATTAAAATGAGTGGCTAAGTCTGCCTTGTTTCAGTGCTGCCAGAACCTGGACTACGTTCCTAAAATCTCTAGGAACAACCTTGGCATGGCACCTGGCTCAGACATTTGTGATGTTTAAGCTGTTTTCTGAAGGGAATGGGGAACTTCCCCAGGAGGTCTCTAATATTCACTGCCCATGTCTGGTCTCTCTTGGAGGGCAGAGGACCAGAAGCATCACTTCTTCAACATGAATTCTCCTTGGCCCTCCTTGAACCTGCTGTGTGTGCATGGCCATCCTCCGCCATGACTCTTGTCCTAAGAGATAGCACTACGCACTACGTTCTGAAGACAGCCTTGCAGACTCCTTGATCTCTGACTGCTGAAGGCAGCACCTCCCATTGCTCCCACAAAAGGGCTGGGCTTGTCCCAGCCACCCCCATCCCTGTTGACACCCTCCCCAACCACAGCAGTTAATCTGATGTTTTAGATGCAGTGCCTGATTTCTTTTCACAGCCGGCTCAGCTACTTTGCGGTTATGATTAGGAGATAGTGCCCCGTGTGCAAGAAGTAGGTCGGGTCACACCGTTTAATAAAGCTATCATAGCCAATGTGAGCGTGACACACAAAAGGGAACAGGAGAGCACAGCTGTAGTCTTTGTGGCACAAAACCATGCAGTGTGCACTTGGTAGGGACCTTTTTGATGTCACAGGGTGAGGGATTAAGTCATAATTATGTAGATCTAAATTGCCTTCCAGCGAGCCCACTGGCGGTTCTTCATTATCATCACAGCAGGTCTAATTCTAGTGCACACTGATCATCCTTCAGCTGCCTGACACCCAGCCTAGGAATACGGTCAGAATTAAGCAGGGACCTGAGCTGTAAAGAGCTTCAGGTGCTGTCTTTCCACGTTTGCCTCAGTTGTGTGTTGATGAACGTGTGCGAGCCCGCCTCCTTTCTCCGTAGTGGCTGGTCCCACACCTTTGACTGCAGTTCTCAACTGATTCAGTTCTCACTGAGAATCTGGTAGTTCGTGAAATGTTGGAGAAAACTGATCAGTTGCATTTTCTAGGTGGTGCAATGCGACCTCGGATTTCATTTCTTAGAAACATTTGTGACTGAGATGGTCAGTTGGTATCACCACAAATCTAGACCTCACATAACTCTTCAAATGCCCATAACATCTTAGTGGATCTCCCCAGGAAGGCTGAGGCAAGGTGTGGAGAGGGGTTTATGGATAAAAAATGCTGGTCTGGCCGCTAGGTTGTTTCTATCCCATACAGGTGTGGAGGAGGACACCCAGTTGATGGGTAAGAAGCCTTGGGATTTAGTTGACTCTTGTTTGGGGTGACTCAGCTGTTCGTCTCAGTTGGGAGAGTCAATGAGTCAAAAGCGCCTCCTCCATCTTCGAGAGGAGTCCAGAGACTGCTAAACTCACAGCTTAACTTTAGGGCACCCATCGCAAGGCAGCCCCTGTGAACGACAGTGAGACTAGCAGCTGTCCAAGAAGGAGGGCCCTGACCACCTCACATCCACCTTCTAGGAAGCCTGCCCACAGCAAAGGAATCCTCAGCTGATTTTACCCCGTGTTTAGCTTCCAACAGAAGCACTGAGGTGGTAACTTGGGGGTGGGAAGTGTAGTCTAAGCCAGCAGTTCGCTAACCAAAGTTAGCCAGGTCGCTTACAAAGAGTGCACTCCCAGACTCTGCTGTGACCCACAGATGCTCACTCCCGGTGGCAAGGGAGCACAATGTCTTTCTCCCTTGTGACTTCGTGAGACTAACTTCCCATTTGCTGCAACTCTCCTACTTTTCTGTTGTCTCTGATTGCTGTTTACATGGATTTTAATTTATTGAGACTGGCTGTCCTGTGTCACTCAGGCTAGCCTTCAACGTCTATGGACTCAATAGATCCCCTTGCCTCAACCTCTTGAGTGATGGGATTATAGGCACATACCACTGCACCTGGTTTACTTTTAGTTTTTTAATCTTTATGTATCTATTTCATAATCCAGACTACTTTACAGTCTTTCTGGAAAACAGACGGTGGAGGCGGTATCAAACTGTGAGTGACTTTGAACTCAGAGGGCATCTCTAGAAAAGTTCCTCCAGGTACCAGAGAACCACATTCATCGCCTCCAGTCAGTTGCCATCCATCTTGAAATCTCCAGGTGACGAGCATTAGATTGCTTTAAAATGGTAAGTATTCCATGGTGAGCCGCTCAGACAGAGTGAAATTCTTCCTTGCATTAAAACACAATTAGCAGTGTGGTAATGTTTTCCTATTTAATTCTGTCCTTTGATTGTCTAGAGGATTTTTCCTCTTAGCTTGTATTAGTGATGATTTCTGCATAACAAATCATCCCAAGCTCTAGCTGATTCAGGACCAACAAACATGACTTCCGTTTGATCCACAGCTTCTGAGGGTCCGTCAGGAGCTGAGTGTAGACAGAGTGGGTGGCTCTCGCTGAGCGGTTCTCCTGATGTTCTCTGGCTTGGCTGGAGCTGGAGGACCTGCTCACCAGGTGGTCCACTTAACTGGTCGTGGGAAGGAGGCTTCATTCAGCTATTGGCTGGTTTCTGGCAGGTGGCCAGTCCCTTTTCATAGGGCCTTCTCCATAAGGTTTACCTGAGTGTCTTATGCATGGTGCCAGCTTCCCCAAGGAGGGTGAACTAGGAGGCAGCAGGCTGTGATGGTTGTGATGGCCAACTCTGGTCCTAGTCTGTCGTCTCTGCCACATTCCAGGAGAATGGAGCTGTGGGCTGCAAGCTGGAGAGGGGAAGGGCATTTGAACTCCATTTTAAAATTTCATCTTTTATACAAGTTCTATCTTGTTATTGATATTCTCTATTTGAGGAAATGTCAGTTTTGTGTTTTTTTTTACTCTGTAGACGTGGTTTCCTTTATTCCTTGAACAAGTTTACATTAGTTGATTACATCGGAACATTTTCATTTTATTACTATTATTGTGTGTGGATGTATATGATATGTGTATAAGTGAGGGGTTACACATGTAACTTTTGGGAGTCCATTCTCTCCTTCCACGTGGATTTCTAGGATCGAACTCAGGTCATCAGGCTTGTACAGCAAGGGCTGTTACCCCCTGAGCCATCTCCCCAGCTCACTCTCCACACTTTAAGAGCACGTGTAGTGTAATGTGATGGATTTTAGTGTACACAGACTGGACAATATTACTGTGAGCTACCTCCAGAATATTTTACTGCCCTAAAAAGAAGTCCATGCCCAGACATTGAAAAATTGGATATGAAAATGATGCACCCAGAATGCCACCATCTTTTGGTGTTATTGCTGTTTGTCAAGTTACCTTTCCAGATCAGTTCTGTAAGTTACGTACCCCTTGTCCTGACTGAAGCCTCTGCTCAGCTGACCAAGGGAAGGTTGACTTCCTCAGATTACTGAAAAGTCAAGTCTTGTGTCTTTTCCAAAGGCTTGCATATTGGGCTACACTTGGAATACCCCAGAACTTTGTAACTTTCCGTGTGTGTCCCCGTGAGCCAGAGGTGAGGCGTCACAGTCGGGTCTCTCCACAGCACACTCAATTCGGTACATGCGCATGGACTTCTAGATCACCAGACATATGTTGGAGCTTTTCAAAAACTCCCTGTGAACATTTCCTTCCCAAGCTCTTCTTTTTAATGTCTGGTTGTGCTCAAGTTTGTCCCAATAGCTATCACGGTCTCAGACAGCTACACTGTCCAAACCTTTCTATCGATTGTTCTTGACCCCCAAAGTTGAATGAGGTCAAATAACATCTTATGAGAGAGGCCTTTCCAGGGGACTATGACAGGTCACCACAGGGACAATTCTACGGATGTGCATTTTGAGGGGCTTTCAACACACATCGCCTCTCCAGTGAGTATAAAGCAAAACAAGTCAAAATACACACATTTTGTTCTCTCTCTCTCTCTCTCTTTTTCTCTCTCTCACTCTCTTTCTGTGGGGAGTTCATCTATGGGTGTACATGTGAAGGCCAGAGGTCAAAGCCAAGTGTCTTCTTCTATTATTCTCCTCTTTAAAAAGTACTTTTATTTTTATGTGTGTATGTATGTATGAGTATGGACAAATTTATTGACATCCTTCTCTGGAGAGGTATGATGTTACACTACCCTATTATTTTTGACCTTTAGAGTATATCCAAAGTGATGCTGTGCTAATTTTAGGACTAGTCTTTATAAGGTTTTATAAGGACTTTCATTTTGGTTTTGGTTTCTTGAGAGTCCTGAGCTATTATGTAAGAAGTTCAATTCCTCCCTGGAATATGCTGGAGAGAGCATTTGGAGATGCTATGGGATCACACACACACACACACACACACACACACACACACACACACACGAGAGAGAGAGAGAGAGAGAGAGAGAGAGAGAGAGAGAGAGAGAGAGAGAGAGAAGAGCCTCAGCCAGAGTTACCTTGAGATTGGTACCCACCAAGGTGTCAGGTTTGTGAGAAAAACCATCCTGGGTACTCTAGATTGGCCCAGATACCAACTCAGTAACATTAAAGGACTCCAGTGGGTGTTACATGGGGTAGAAGAATCATCTAGCTCCATCTCGTTAAATTTCTGATCATCAGAATCATGGGATATAATAACTGTTTTAAGATTCAATGTCTTGAGTTACCCAGAGATACTGACTGGAACAGGGAGCCAGTGCCCTTCGGTGAGAATGTGCCCTAGTCATGAGCAAGGGCTCAGAGTCAAACACTTTTCTCTGCATCACAAAATGGTCCCACTAGAACCTAGTTGGGTATGTAAACTGATCATACCCAAGTAGGAAACTCCCTTGTCCTCTCTGTGGACAGCAAATCTTATATGTATGATGACCATCAAGTCAATAGCTAGAAGGGGAATTGCTGGGTCATGATGGGTAATAGTCTAAGCTTCTTACATGCACACTACCAAATCTTTTCTAGAAAGGTGCTAGCAAGTCCAAGCCCCCCCCCCCCGCCACCCCCCTCAGTCTACAAGGGTGCCTGTTTCCTGCTCACTCAGTGATTCAGGCTATCAAGTGTGGCAGTAATTGTGATTTGATGGATTATATTATCTCTCCGCATGACCTCCATCAGATTGCTCATCTTTATGTCCACTGTGCCTGGCATAGTGTCTGGACAAAATTAACAAGGCAATATCATTTGAAAGAATAAAGCCCATGGAGCCTAGCTAAGTCTCTTCCTCCATCCCAAAGCACTCGCCAGCCTCCCTGCATCTCTTGCTAGCTGCTCAACAGGTGCCTTGGATTTGTTCTCAGCCCACCTCTCACCTCCCACACTGCTTCTCTCCCTTCTGTGTGGCTTCCTGTCTCATGGACGACACTCCACCCAGTTACTCTACCTAGAAATGTGACATGGTGGTTTGAATGAGAATGTCCCCCACAGGCTCATGGATTTGAACACTTGGACTCTAGGTGGTGGTGGTATTAGGGGAGGTTATGGAACTTTTAGGATATGGTGCCTTGTTGGGAGGAAATACATCACTGGGGTGGACTTTTAAGGGTTTACTCACTTATAACTGGCTCTCTCTGCTTTCTGTGTGGTGGAGAATGTGATCTCTCATGCTTCATGCCATGCTCTCCCTGCCATTATGGACTCGTCTTCCTCTGGAACCATAAACTCTCCCCCTGTACGTCTCTTTTGGTCATGGTATTTTATTACAGCAAGAGAAAAGCAGACTAACACACCTGGACAGTCTCCTTTGCCCCTTCACCACACCCTTCTACTCACCATCTCCTATCCAACCAGTGATTGCACCTGTCTGTTCGATTCCCTGCCACCAGGAGTCATTCTCAACATAGTTATTGGCCATCCACCATGTGCCAGTGAACATAGTTATTGGCCATCCACCATGTGCCAGTGATTGATCTAGATCTGAGGATACAAAGAAGAAAAGAGAAGTCCCTACCCCACAGTTCAGTTAGAGAAGCGTGTCAGATGGCAATAAAGTTGTGAGGAAAAAGTAAGAAGTCTAAGATATGGGAAGGACTGTTGTTTAAATAGTTGGCCGAAGAAGGACTCATTAGAGGGTGAAATCTAAGTAGAGACCAAAGATGGTGAAGGAACAAAGATTGTTCCACAGCGATCATGTTTTGCTGTGGAACAATCTTTGTACATTGTAAATATGTATTACTCTCATTGGTTAATAAAGAGCTGACTGGCCTGTAGCTGGGCAGAAAGAGATTGGGTGAGAGAGCCAGACTAGGAGAATTCTGGGAAGAAGTGCAGAATCAGAGGAGTCACCAGGAGACACAGAGGGAGCAAGACACGCTGGAGGACAGGTAAAGCCATGAGCCAAGTGGCAGCACATAGATTAATAGAAATGGGTTAATTTAAGTTGTAGGAGCTAGCTAGTAATAAGCCCGAGCTATCAGCCAAGCATTTATAGTTAATATTAAGTATCCATGTTGGTTATTTGGGAACTGGTGGGTGGGGAAGAAAAATCCATTTACAATGTTTTAAGGTATTTCCTAAATGTGTCCACTTCTCTTCTCTTCCATGCCATGGCCTCAGTCTTAACCCTATAATCTCTTGAGTCTTCTTGATAGCCACTTTCATTTTGTGTTCTCCTTCCCCACGTCATATTTTTACATCAAAATCTCATGCCCTGCTCTTGCTTACAATCACTTAGTTGTTGTCCCACATTCCCCAGAGTCTAGAATTCAAATTCATTAAATATTGTCACCTACAAGCCCTTGCGTCTGTCTCCAACTTTATATCTTCCAAGTATCCAAGTATCCCAGCATAGAACTTAACTGAAAAAACAAACAAAAAACCCCAAACATCCTTGAGTCTGCTTTTTTTTTTTCATTCCACAAAGAAAATAAGGGGCTGTTGTTGTTTATCTGTTGATTGTCTTTTTTATTTGAGTTTGAGACGTACCTTAAAGAATCTCATTCCCTTTAAAAGAGCCATTCATTCAGGAAGGACAGGTTTGTGACAGGCTGAAGCTTTCTAATCAGGAAGCTAAGAGCTAATCATGCAGATGAACGACGTTTGTATCTTAACGCAGTCAGGAATCGCCATGTATTATTAATTAGCTGAAGACTGGTGTCATGGCCTGGCTATTAATAGCACAAGCGAGATGGACACCAAGGCTTGTCATGATGAGTGCAAAGCTCAGCACCTTTGGAAAAGGAACCTGTTTGCATAGCAGCAGGGGTGCTTGTTCTTTTCTTTTCCTTTCTTTTCTTTCTTTCTATCTATCTTTTTTTAGGGGGCAGGAGAGGAATTTTCACCCAAGTTATCTGAACTAGTTCATAAGATCTTTTGATCAGACTTCCAGATTTGATGTTGTTTGTGTGTGTGTGTGTGTGTGTGTGTGTGTGTGTGTGTGTGTGTGTGAGAGAGAGAGAGAGAGAGAGAGAGAGAGAGAGAGAGAGAGAGAGCAGAGAGTGCAGTGGGTTGGAGGAGCATCAGGCCTCAGAGACAAAGCAGAGCCCCTGTTCCTGGAGGAGCCTGTCCTCATCCTTGTGCTGTGAGACAAGCTAGGACTACATTCTAGATCCTACTTTGCAAATCTGAGCAGTGGTTTCCAAGGGCACAGTGCAAACGAGCGCCCATAACCAGGAAGGTAACAATTAGTAGACACCCCATTTGGGGAACTAGAGGAACTATAGGGTGGGATACTAATGAGGAACCCATCAGCCCAGGCTGGCTGCTCCCCAAGAAAAGGCTAGACTCCAGAGTGTCTTCCAGAACTCTCTCTACTGGAGTGGGCATAGACAATTTCTCCAGAATTGACTAAATTAGAACAGTACCAAAGGGTTGGCAAGATAAATGGATTGTAAGTGAGTATGAAGCATGTTTAAGATATGCAGTTGCTGGGTAAGGTTTTATAAGCCTTGCTTTTTTTTTTTTTTTAGGAATGAAGTTAAAAATAAATGAATTTACTGTTTGGAAGGGATGCAGCTGTACCCCAGGACCCTGATCTCACAGAACTGATGGAGCGGAGCAGTCTAGTCCTGATCTGACTGGGAGGTGGGTCTGATCCTGCTGACAGGATATCTTTTTGTTTGCTTTGGAGTAAATGTTCTGATAACATGATGGTCAGAGAGTGAGGACAGTCTGGAGACTTCCCAAGCTTCCATCGAGTTGAAAGGTGACCTGTGTCCTTGCTAGCTGACATGTTGTCTGTGGATTGCTCACTTTGTAGCTTACGACCTGCTGGCAAAATTGTGGAGAGGAGACATCTCTCCCAGCTCTTCTCACGGCAGAAGCTAACGATGCTCGATGCTCAGCCAGCTGAGGAGGCTGCAATGCTGTAGAATAGTCCTTCCCCGAGGCTGTGGAGTCAATCAGATGCTTACTTCCCTTCTGAACCCTGAGTGGGGTCAGAGAAAGTGAGTGACCACCTTGGGTGTCTGCTGGACATAGTCTGTCTTCATCCAGAAACCACAGAAGTGAGAAATATACAAGAACATACCGACGGTTAATACAAGTGCAATCCCTGACAATGTCTACCGTGGCTGCGCAGCTATGTAATCTGCTGTGTAACGAATTAGCCAGTCACAGCCCTTTCAGGGCCAAAAGGCCTGCCTCCTGGAGATTTCTCCTTACAGATGGCCAGGTTAGCAGCCATTTGGCTTATGTCTTCTTGTTTAAAGGTGGTGGGGTTTTAGACCTTGTTTAAATCACGGTAACATTTGCTTCCATCGGGACATCGGAGAAGAAAGGAAGTCGCAGCTGTTGGGGAGGAGGGTAGAAAACCAGAAGACGGAGTTTCCACCAGCACTTCCATGGTTAGGAATGAGACCTGGGTTTCTGGAGGATAAAAATCTCAATTCTGAGGAATGGTATTGCATGGTGAATAATGGAGACACGCACTACAAAGAGTGGCTGGCGCTGCCGGATTAGAATGGAGGAGTAGAGATGTATGGCCTCTTGTTGGGGCCTTCAGGCTTTCATGGCAATTACTTATTATAGATAGCAGGTTTTTAAAATTATGTACTGGACTTTTATAGAAGATTTCCCATGAATAATTCAAAATACTGACCCCAGACCTATGCATATGGGCTTACAAACACTAACTGAGCTAAAAATAAAACAAGGAAGCCAGGAAGAAAAGGCCTGTGAACTGAGGTGATCCAGGGTCAGTGTTTGTGATGTTAATTGACTAGGCTAAGGGAAGTCTGGGTAGCCGATAAACATTGTTTCTGGGTCCATCTGAAGATTAGCCCCGACCAATTCCCTGCACAGAGAAGATCTACCCTCACCAGGTTGGGAGGGCACCGCCCACTCTGTTGAGAGCTCCGAGAGAATAAAAAGGGTCAGCAAGGGTAAATTTCCTCTAAGCTGAGCCGTCCGTCTTCTCCTGCCTCTGTGCAATGGGCTCCTGGCTTTCTGTACTCAAGGCTTACCTCAGAGCATGGCGCCCTTGCCTGGGAGATGCCCATTGATTCCTTAGTTCATAGGAACCTTTGAGCCAGTTCCTACAAGAAAATCCCAATCTCTTTCTCTCTCTCTCATTTTTTTAATGCAGTTTTTTTTTTTTTACTTCAGTGTGGGCTGACCTGGAACTTGCTCTGTAGCCCAGGCTGGACTTGACTTTCTGATGGTCCACCTGCCTCAGTCTCCTGAGTGCTGGGATCAAGCATGAGCCACTCACTGTGCCTAGTTTTCTTCCTTGTTTTTTTCAACTATTGCCTTTCTGCTTCCCACCATGTGGCCATAGGGCGAGATGACCTTTGCCAGATGCTAGCCCCTTGCTTTTGAACTTCTCAGCTGCCCAAACTGTGAGAAACACATTCTTGGTCCCTATAAACTACCTGGCTTCTGTTATCGCAGCACAGGACAAACGGAGTCAGGGGCTCTGTCTCTTGAGTTTTCACAAGTTGGTCCTGCTGAGGCCCTTGTACTCAGGAGTGGCCCTTCTGTTTCACCTTTACGTCTCTATGGTAAACTGTGGGGCTATCAAAGCGCATCCTTCATCTCAAGTACCTCAACTGATGCCCCAGCCCCACCCACATCCTTTTCAATACTGTGGTCCAATCGTACCTCCATTAAGTTGTGTTGGGCTAACAATCCCCTGCAGCTGTGGCTCCTCTTGCTGGGTTCCTCAAGGGTTTAGCCTGGTCCACAGTGGCCTTGCTTTGGGATGCTGGCTACAGTATTCTTTAGCTGATCCATGGTGTTGTTCTTTCTATGAGATGGATGGGGCCTTGCCTTCTAGTTTACTTCTTTTAACTTAAGCATAAGACAGGTGCAGGGTCCCCAAATGCAGCATCCCTGGGGTGTGAGGTCAAGAGCCCTAGATGCTAGTCCTGGCTTAGTTACTGAGTAGAAATCTCCACACTCTTCTCTTGGACTTTGGAATTTTGCTGCTCTGAGAAGTTCAACGGTTGGGACAAAAGCTTTCTAAGTCCATCCAGTGTTTTCTGCCTACAGTATGGTAATGTACTGGACAGCTGGGTCAGAAATGTCCACCAAAGTCCCTTCCATTAGAGGCCTGGTCTTCAGCTTGGCACTGTTGGAAGGCAGTTGAACTTTGAGGAGGTAGGCATTTATGCTAGAAGTTAGCATATTGGTGCTTTGTTCTTGAAGGGCATAGAGGGTATTATGGAGGATACCCTGGAGTCTTGTGCTCTCTGTCTCAGTCTATCCCTGTCTGTCTGTCTGTCTGTCTGTGTTTCCTGGCTGTCATGAAGTGAATAGGATTCCATAACAATAAAAATGACAGTCTACTAAGACATGAAAGCCAGTCTCTGTGGGATCATTCTCCCTCCTCTCATATTTATTTTATTTTTGATATTATAATTTAATTACAATATTTCCCCCTTCCCTTCCTTCCCTCCAAACACTCCCATATGCCTTGCCCCACTCTCCTTGAAATTTAGGGCCTCTTTTTTCACTAATTGTTATTGCATTCATATATATATATTATATATATATATGAACAGGTTATATGTAGGTAGATATATATAATGCTACCTCTATGTATGTTTTCAGGACTGACCATTTGGCACTGGACAGCCAATTGGTGGGCTCTTCCCTGGGGAAGGCTACCTCCCTAGGGAACATCTTTTTCTGAAAATACCTATTGTTTTCAGAGACTGAACTTTTGCTAGACCTTGCAACACAGCAAGTTAACAATACACCTTAAGATCATTTAGAACTATGTACTCAGTCTGCTGTCCTACTGTGCACTCAGTCTGTTTATGTTTAACCTGCTTTAAGAAAGCAGTGGAACCCACCATACTATGCTTTGTACTTCTCATGTAATCAACTCTTACAACCTACATGCATAGCTGTTGTGGAATGTTTTAACTGGGTAAAAATGTGTTACATGTGTTTATGCTGCGGAATATTACTTAAATTGTGTAAGAGTGTGTTACATTTGTTTGTGCTGTATTTGTTTAACAATGTAATGATGTGCGTTTAATTATGTAAAGATGTGTTGCATCTGTTCCCCCTTGCCTGCCTAAGGCACCTGATTGGCCTAATAAAGAGCTGAATGGCCTACAGCTAGGCAGAGAAAGGATAGGCGGGGCTGGCAGACAGAATAATTAGGAGGAGAAATCTAGGTTTGAAAGAGGAATGAAAGAAGAAGAGAGGAGAGAATGAGAGAGACACCTGCGGCCAGAAGCCAGGCAGCCTCCAGCAAGCAGACTTGAGAAGCAGTGAAAGTAAGATATCACAAAAGAAGGTAAAAGGCCCCAAGGCAAATGGTAGATAAAGAGAAACAGGTTAATTTAAGTTCAAAGAGCTAGCCAGAAATGAGCCTAAGCTAGGCCGAGCACTCATAACTAATAAGTCTTTGTGTCATGATTTGGGAGCTGGTTGGTGGCCCAAAAAGAGAGATCCTGGTACATATAGCTTTAATCTTAAATTGTGTATTCTGCCATGCCCCTTAGTATAGTGCGTGTGTGTATGTGCGTGCGTGTGTGCATGTGTGCGCGTGTGCTGTGGTACTCATTTGCTGAGAGTATCTAACAGGTTGAAAGCAAACTGAAACAAAACAAGTGTATACCATAAATATTGGAAGCAGCATGTGGATACAGGTAGATAGTACATGATTGCCATTTTGGCTCATTCTGTGTTAATAAAGTCATTTTTTCCCTTATAAAACTCTATTAAAAGTCTTTATAGAAAAGAACTTATTCCTTTCCACTAATGTATTTCTGTGCTATTCAATAAACATACAGCAAAGCCCTTTGTTAGGGACAGACATCAGACACACATAGCAGACAGATGGCACAGGGAGAGAAGTGAAGAATTCAAATATGGGCTCAATCTTTGTCTACATCAAGAGGAAGACTTTTTAAAAATATCTCAATGTGATACTGACACATATCTCTCTTAGCTGAATTAAAATGAAAGCGATGTTCCCTTCTCCTGACACCTTCTGAAGGTTTTTTTTTGGGGATTACTCTTGAAGTCCAGGTGCTCCTCCTGTCCAGAGCCCGTTAACAAGCTGCTTTTCTCAGAGCAGAGAAGGGGAGGGGCCAGTATATCTTTCCTTCTTAGACAGGGTACCAGCTACAATCCAAAGTATCATCTCCCAAAGTCTGAGTTGTGGGAACAGTTTATTGGGCTTACAGAGCATGGATGAGGGGTTCCTAACAGGAGTGTGGGTGACTCCCAAGCAGCTACACCACTGAACAGTCTCACCCCAGCATGAATGATGACTTCTTCACAGCTGCATAGATGACACCTCCCCCTTCACAGTTAACATTCATACACTATGTACTCTACCTTCTCCAAAGACCATGAGGCCATGAGAAAATGCAGCGGAATTAAACACAGTGCACAGCTGGTTCCTTGCAGCCCCTTCCTTCTGAGGGAATCTCAGGACTCAGAGAGTCTCTTGCAGTGGTCACAGCTGCTCCGATGGAGATGTGCCTGCTAACCCTGCAGCTAGAACGCTAGAGCCGCTTTACAGAGATAGGAAAGAACAAACCCCACACTTCTCTGCCCCACCCTTTTCTTCAAAGGTCCTCGTGTGTATAAAACTTGAATACATCTGTATGTTTTCAGGTACCTTTTGACACAGATGCCACAGCCAAGGAGCCTTCATGGGTAGAGAGAAAAGGTGATTTTTCTCCCCTGTACAGGCTAAAGTGACATTCTGAGCCCTGATTCTAGAACCATGGCCTCCACTGCGTTTGGATGGAGTGTGAATCACTTTCAACAGCCATTTCAGTCCTTTGGAGGTTTATGTTTCTCAGATTTTTTTTTTTTTTGTAGATGTGCTGGCCCCATGTTATTCATAGACAGTTAGGCCCAGAGAGAGGCAGAGATGGGGAAATGGCTTCTCAATTTAAGCCCAGTAGTGCCTCCCTCTGGGGGCCATAGGAAGGACAGAGGAGCTAGAAGAGCCAGGTTGCCAGAGACTGTCACTGGAGCTCAGAGTTGGTGAAGTACACTTTCTCTGCCACACTAGACAGAAGTACTGGCTCAAAATAGAGAAGAGGGGCTCCCAACTTGAACCTTGGTGCCAAGCAGAGCAAGTCCACGAACTTGCTAGGTCTCAGGCACAGTCCTTGATCCAAGTCCCTGTGTCCTCAGTGAAGTGGGAATGAAAGGGTCTCTCCTAGGGTTATTGTGGAGATTCAGTGAAATAGTGTGGTAGAGCATTTAACACATATTGGACACATTACGTGTTCATGAAATGGTGTCTCCCATAATGCACCAGCAATCAACCACAAAATAAAAACAACAGAAGCCAGCTAGTAATGGTTTCCTGATCTCTCACAGTAAGTAAATCCCTATGAAAAAAACTTGCTTTTTCTATGTGGAGTCGGGTTCCTCCTGGAACATCTATGCAGAGTCAGCAGGAGTCCAAGGCCACCTTTCTACCAGGGATCACAGATAATGAGAACTCCGCTCACCTACAAGTGCCCAGCCTCGTCTTTTTTTTTTTTTTTCAGTTTATGCACATGCAAGCTGTATATACATTTACACATTCGTATGTGGTTTTTACAGGTCATTGAATCCTTGGGATCCCAGGGACTCCCGCTCCAGGTGTGTGAACTCCCTGGCAGTATTTTCCATCACAGATGTGTCTTTGGCTGGGCACGTCCCAGTAACCCCAGGTCACATGCACTTCTTCCCGCTCACACCTCATTCTGTTCACAGAAGTCCTTTCTGCTGTTTGCATCTTGGTTCAATTTCAGAGAGATTTCCAGCTCAGCTCCAGCCACTCTGCCATCTCATTACACTCTTGGTAATTAGCTCCATCTCATTACCCCAGCCCGGCTGGAATACGATTACTTGTTTCCAGGTGTAAACCTGTGCATACACCTCTTCAAAATTCCAGGCAGACCTTCTGCCGCAGCCAAGGCAGGACAACTACTTCCAGCCGCATACAGTTCATTAGCGCTTCCATGTCAGGGAAAGAACTCCGTTGTATTCCACATCTGGTCACATGCTTATTAATTATGCACTTCTTATAACAACTGTGTCTAATTAGGACAGAGTTGAGACCTCTGCAGAGCCTAGCGATTCTTTATGTTTTCCCATTCTTGGTACCTCATTACCCTCCCTCCAAATTATGCCCAATTTGTTTTACATCCATGCCACATTAAGACAATTGCTCTCAGGTGTGTATTACAACACACGCTCTGCTTTTCAACCCAAACTTCCTTGACCAGAACACTCCTTGTTCCCATATCCTGTTGAAGGCTAGCCATTTTTTGGTCTCTGCTCACATTTACCCTGGATGGAATGAATCCAGCTCAGACTTGCTGAACCCTGGGGCTGGACTCTGGCCTGCTTTATTCCTTGTCTGCCTATTTCTGTGCACGGGTCCTGGGGAGGCAGCCACTGCCATGTCTCGGAGCAAGAATCCCGACTGTAAGGGCCCTGGTCCATTCACAGAGCCCGTGAGGCAGGAACCCATTTGTTCCAGCAGGAGCTGGTGAGGCGTGAGCTGCCAGGCTGTGCTGGTGAGAGAAGAGGCACACTGAAAGGGACAGTTCTGAGCTTCCAAAACTTCACACAACTTAGCCAAGCAGCAGGGAGTTGGGCTGGAGATTTCAGTCCTCAATCCCATGCAATGGCTTCCTAAATGAAAGGCTAGTATTAGAGTATTGAGTGGGAAGTGTGGACGGTAGCAAAAGCAAGATCACCGTGAGTGTTTTAAGAAGCCAGTGGTCTTCTTAAACTTCTATAAACTCAGGGTCTGCAGTATTGACCCAGAGCCATCCTGAAGCTATCCTGTGTCTCTGTCTTTTTCTTCATCTACGTCTATATTTCATAGCTATCATTTCCCAATTCCACCTCCCCCCCCCCCCCGCCCCTTCAGAACCGTTCAACAGGTTGAGTGGGACTCGACACCCTCCCATCTTACCCCTGTACCCTCCTGTTCGTATCCGTTGTTCCTTGGGACAGTTTTGTTTCTACCATATATACATATATGATTTTATATAGCGATAAAAGATCTAGAAACTACACGCACAAACTCTCAACAATATGGCTGCCTGTAAAGACAACAGCAATAGCAGCTGACACGGCCAGTTTTGTCTGAAACTGGCTACTCTGCTTACAATCATCTCCAGCCTCATCCATTTTTCTGCAGATGACAACTTTGTTCTTTGTAGTGAGAAGACATCCCATCGTGCATCTATAGCATAGCTCCTTTACCCACTCCTCCATTGTTGGGTACCTGGCCTGGTCCCATACTTAGCTGTTGTGAACAGCACAGCCGTAAACACTGCTGTGCAAGTATCCCTGTGACCTGTGGATTTGAGTCCTTCAGGTAAGTACCCAGGAGTAGTACAGCTGGGTCATGTGGTAGATTTATTTCACTTTTTTGAATTTCTCAAATTTTTGAGTCTTTCATAAATGAGCACACTGTATTTGTCATCTCCACCCCTCCCCCTTCTAACTCCTCCCATGTTCCTCTCCTTCTTGAATCCATAATTCCTTCTTCTGTAATTCTTCTTATATGTACATCCTAATGAGTCTGTTTAGTTGTTTTTATGTACATGTCTTTAGGGCTGACCACTTGTCACTGAATAACCTACAAGGGGGCATGCCCCTGAAGAAGTCTGATTCTCCCTCTCTTAGAAGGTCTTGTGAATTTTTCCCTCCTCCATGTTGGCACATCAACTGCTGTTGTCATTATGTAGGTCTTGCATAGGCAGCCAGCCATATTTTAAGAGTTCACGATGCAGCATCTTATGTCTAGAAGATACCCTCTCACAGCAGCCACCCTGGTCCTCTAATTCTCCCACTTTTCCTGCTTCCTCTTCCGTGATGTTTCCCAAGCCTTGGGTGTAGGAGTTGTGCTGTAGCTAACCCAACTGGGGCTGGACAGCTCACAGTCACATTATCTGCATTTTGACCAGTTGTGAATTGCTGTGGGATGGTCTGTATGTCAAACATGTTGCTTATTGGTCAATAAATAAAGCACTGATTGGCCAGTGGTCAGGCAGGAAGAAGTATAGGCGGGACAAGGAGGAGAAAATTCTGGGAAGTGGAAGGCTGAGGAGACACTGCCAGCTGCCACCATGACAAGCAACATGTGAAGATGCCGGTAAGCCACGAGCCATGTGGCAAGATATAGATTTATAGAAATGGATTAATTTAAGATATAAGGACAGTTAGCAAGAAGCCTGCCACGGCCATACAGTTTGTAAGCAATATAAGTCTCTGTGTTTCCTTGGTTGGGTCTGAGCGGCTGTGGGACTGGCGGGTGGCAGAGATTTGTCCTGACTGTGGGCCAGGCAGGAAAACTCTAGCTACAGTGAATCTATTTAGTAGCCTGTCCACTTTAAATAAAGTTCATTGATGAGGCGTGAGAGCTGCACCTGAGAAAGAGTGTGTGAATGCGGCTTCTAGGTGTGAGGAGGGACAGGGGAAGGGACCAGGGACAGACTCAGAACTATTTTTACTATTTTGAGGAGCCTTCACAGTGATCTCATAGTGGCTAGACAGTTTACATTCTTCCCAGCAGTATATAAGGATTTCCTTCAGCCCCTGTCCTCAGCAGCATTTGTTATTTAAGGAATATTTCTGTTTCACATTTGGTTGAGTCTGTAGAAGAGAAGCCAATGGCTAGCTTTGTGGACTAGCCATAGGTCCATCTCATTTGTCCCACATTTAAGAGAAAATGGTGAGCTTTGCTCTCATGCCCTCCTGCTGAGGCTTATTAGTATTTTTCTCTTTTACTCACAACAGCACTTTTTAGGGAGCGGCAGGCATAGCAGAACGTTAACTCTTGAGGCTATGTGTGTCTGGGCTCTCTATACTGACTCTAGTACTTTCTTGTAATGACTGTGAATGACACAGAATCCTTCTCACAAAACATCCCTGAAGTAGGGCCATACCATGTAGAAACCTTCAGTGTGTCCCCAGTGGTGGCATGTTCTGAGGTGGCTATGCCGTCCCTCTGTATCCACTCAACCAGCTACTGAATGTGTCATTGTTTTTGACTGTTTGCAGAATAAATACCAAAGACTTGTGCTTGAATGCCTTGGACAAAGGCCCCATGACCTTTTTCTGTGTAGAACTGGCATCTCTGGTCTGCCACTATTGTAGCAAAGCAGGGATCCACTCTCGCACACGCTCTCTACAGCAGCTCCGTGCCGGGATACTGCTGGCTCTCACTGATCCCACTGTTGCGCTCAACCCAAGTTCTTGTCCCCTTCCACACTCAGGAAAACCATCCCAAGCCCTCAGAATAGGCAGGGAGGAAAGAAGAAGGTGAAGATCTAAGTTAAGTGGCCACAGTCACTACAGAGTAGTGTCCCAACAAAAATAGAACTCCAATAGCTCTCTGCCCCTCCGGCCACCTTGCCTCTTGGGTAGATGTACCTTGTGTGAGGCATTGCGCTTTTCCATGATTGTCTCCTGTGTGCATTCCACTTCTTCCCTGTCAGGATTCTAAACCATACAGTTGTGCAGCTCTCCTTCCTCTCAGAAGGTACTGGAAGGCCATCCTGCAGCTGCCTGCTGGCTTCTCACCCCACTGCCGACCTGGTTTCCAGCTTAGTTCTGGGTATGAACTTGTTGGGTTTCAAGTCCAGTTCCTAAATGCTAGATAAAAATGGTGTCCTCTGTCTCTGGCCTGTGGTGGTTTAAAAGAAAATGGCCCCCAAAGGGAGCAGCACTATTAGGGAGTGTGGCCTAGTTGGAGGAAGTGTGCTGTGGATATCGCTCTGTATAAATAAAATGCTGACTGGCCAGTAGCCAGGCAGGAAGTATAGGTGGGACAAGCAGAGAAGAGAATTCTGGGAAGTGAAAGGCTGAGGCAGAGAGACCCTGCCAGCCACCGCCATGAGAAAATGTTAAGATACAGGTAAGCCTCGAGCCATGTGGCAACTTATAGATTAATAGAACTGTGTTGATTTAAGATATAAGAACAGTTAACAAGAAGCCTGCCACAGCCATACAGTTTATAAGTAATATAAGTCTCTGTGTGTTTACTTGGTTGGGTCTGAGCGGCTGCAGGACTGGTGGGTGAGAGAGATTTGTCCTGACCGTGGGCCAGGCAGGACTGGAGAAAACTCCAGCTACAGAAGTGTGTCACTGTGGAGGTGACCTTTGAGGTCTCATATATGCTCAAGCCACACCCAGTGTCTCAATTTACTTTGTTGTCTGTGCAAGATACAGAACTCTCAGCTACCTCTTCAGCACCATGTCTGCCTGCATGCCCATGTCCCACCATGATGATGATGGACTGAACCTCGGAAACTGTAAGTCACCCAATTAAATGTTTCCTTTATAAGAGTTGTCTTGGTCATGTATCTCTTCACAGCAATAGAAACCCTAAGACATGGCCCAAGCATAGCAGTGCTTGCCACATGCTAGGCTCCCAGGAAATGTTTGTTGAATGAAGACAATCAGAAAAACAACATACAACACTTAAGCTTCTCAAGACAGTTTTTAATTTTTGGTTATTCCCATCCAGATCAAAGTTGTTACAAACAGGTGTGAAAATTCCCTCCCTCGGGGTCCAAGAATGACCTTGAATGGCCCCAGCCCTTCTGGCTCTTCTTCCCATGTGTGTTCAAGATGCTTCCTTGTCAGTGCACTGGTGTCTCCTGTGACCTACGAACCTCGAGCAGCAAGAGGACGTGGAGGCCTGGGCAAGACCCATACCGCCACGAGCATCGCAGGCACCCATCTCAGGACAGGGCAACTGGAAAAGAGGCTGAGCGGCCAGGCCTGGGGGTGCATGCCCTTAATCCCACAGGGAAACTGTGCCATCCTCCTTGCTTTCAGCTGAGTGGACCTGAGCTGTACTGCTTAATATTAAATATTTCTATTGCTTTATTCCTCTCTGAATTTTTCAGTAGATTCGATGTTTACCATAATATTGATTGCTTTACTTTCTCGTTGTCAAATTATTTTAAAACTATTTTTATTTTTGTGTGTCTGTGTCCCTGTGTTGTATGTCTGTGTTGGTTTTGGTCAGTTGTTTATCACAGCAACAGCAACCAACTAGGACAGGACCTGTCTGTGAATTTAAATTCTATTAACTGAGGTGGGCAGGCCCACTCTGACTGTGGGGGAACATTCTATGGGCCGAGGTCCTGGGCTGCATAAAAAGAAGAAAGCTACCCAAACCCAGGCATCCACTGCTGTTTTCTGACTGCAGAGGCAGTGTGAGCAGCTGCCTCAAGCTCTGGCTGTCATGGCTTCCCAGCTATGTTATGTATGATGGGCTTACCCTTAACTGTTAGCCAAAACCCTACCTTTCCTAAGTCACTCCTGTCACAGCAACAGGACACGTGACTAACACAATGTGCATGAGAACAGGAGGATGCCCCTCAAAACTGACCTTCAGTGAAGTGTGAGCTGGGAAGTTCTGCAGCCATGGGAGGGTGAATCACCTTTCATCCGTCTTTTTTAGCACTGGTTTTATGACTTGACTTTTTTTCTTCATGTGTATGAGCGGTTTTGCCTGCATGCATGTCTGTGCACCACATACATGAGAGGCCTTCAGGTGAGGGGAACTGAAGTTACAGATGACTGAGCCTCCATGTGTGGGTGCTGAGAATTGAACTCTAGTCCTCTGGAAGGACAGCCAGTGCTCATAACTGCTAAGCCACCCTCCAGCTCTGCCTCTTGGTTTTAATACAGAAGGAATAAACAAAGAGGTTACAAAACCGACCAGCAACCTATGTACAAGCTATAGCGCACCCCGTCCCCCAGCCGGGGACAAAGGGCTGACGTCCCCAGCCTCGAGATCTGGTTTGGCAGGGAGGCCGCTGAGAAGCCTCTTGCTTGATTTTGGCAATGGAGACAAAGTAATGAGCACACACTTACTCACTGAACTGCAAAGCCCTGCTTATGCTAGAGACCTTACTAAGTAGCTTCAGGCGGTCCTAAAACAGGCAGTAGCCAACTTTCCTTCACTCCTTGACATGCCCTCCTTCCTGTCCCACCCTCATCCCTTGGGAATAGACAGCACTAAAGTAGTCATTAGGCAAAACAGTCTGTACTGCAAACCTCCTTAGAGTTTATAGAAAAGCAAAAGCAAAAAAGAGTTTATAGAAAAGCAAAAAAAAAAAAAACAATCCACCTTCTATCCACTAAGCATCAGTGTAGACAAAATCAAGTCAGCTCACGCCCTGCCAAGTAGCTAGAGCCTGGGGCTGCACACCCAATGAATGCTACCCACACCCAGTGCAGTGCACACCATCAGACGGTGGTTATTTTCTTGTCCTTGGTGGCTTGCTTGATGGCAGCCTGCTCACAGATGATCTCTTTGAGCCTCTGCAGCCTGGTGTTCTGGATGGTCTGGTCCCCCACGCCGGTCTGGCTGCGGTGCAGCAGGGTCAGGGCATGAATGTACTCCAGCTCTGTGTACTTCACGCCCTGGTCCACCACCAGGTTCAGGAGCTCATCGGCTGTGTTGTACAGCATCTCGTAGTACTGCCTGGGGAAGTAAGACAGAACCTTGTTGAGTGTTTCCTCCATCAGCATGGTGGCCGGGGGCATGCATATGCTGTTAATTGTATGCTAATATGTTTACTTACTTCACAAACAGCTACGGATTACCTGGAAGGCAAGTTCTGTCCCACTAGTAGTCACTCACTCACTCATTATCTTATTATTTGGAGTCACTCATTAGCTTATTATTGGAGACTCTGGGAAAGAAATAGCTTTCTTCTCCTTTAAATGGGATAATAATGTTGCCTACTTCTTCAGGTTATTGGAAGAATTAGTTAATTCATATAACGCACTTAGAATGTGGTGTTTCATCAAGATGAACTCTTACAACAGCAATGGTAATAGGAACACAATAACAGTAACAGTAGCATGAGGGCAGCTTAGCCTGTTAGTAAAGGGACAGAAAAGGCTTCCAAAGTGTGGGTCACCTCTTTCCTTCCTTCCATGAAAGCTTTATCAAGTTGAGGGGCTAGAAGCACGCAGAGTGCGCTGAAGAGATGTGGGCAGTACAGACAGACATCCTACATGTCAGGACTGCTGGCTCGGGAACGTGCATTCCTGCATGCAGGGCCTTGAGTTTGCCCCTTCTCCACCAAGAATATCTTGGGGAAAGAAAAACCAAAAAACCAAACACTAAAGCAAACTAAAACCCCCAAACCTCACATTTTATGGAGGAAGGAAGCCATCCTTGGGTATGGGAATGTATTTCAAGAGCTTTGCAATTGCTGTTTCACTGGGGGTGTGGTCAGGAAGAGTTCTGGTGTCTCCACTAGCTTTTCTTTTCAACTCATAGTCTATTAGAGCAGGAGAAATGATGCCCTTGAAGTACTAAGAAGGGGGAGGAATGAACCTGCTTGTTTCAGATGGGCAACTTCATGAGTGTCCTGGGAGCACAGGTTGGCACTGTCATGTAGAGACTCCCCTGAACATTAGTGTTCTGTTGTGGTTTCAAATGAGGACTTATTTCAGCCTGATGAGACCTGCTATGGCATGACTGTGAAATGTTCCCACAGGTTCGTGTATCGGAACACTTTATCCCCGGACGCTGGCATTTTGGTAGGCTGTGAAAGTTTGACTGCAAGAACCAGCTGACAGATGCAGGGGACTAGCGGCGGGCCTATGAGGGTTACAGACTGGCTCTGTGGCTTCCCAACACTCTCTGCTTCATGATCCATGGAGATGCGAAGAGGTGGCAGCTGTAAGCTCTCATTGCCCTAGAGTGAACACCCATGCCTTCCCCACTAGGACAGACTGCGTCGTCCCTTTCAACTATGAGTCCAAACACACCCTTCCTGTTTTAGGGTGCTTCTGTCCAGTATTTGGTCACTACCAGAAAAGCAATGAACACATAATGGGTATTTAGAAAGCACGGGCCAAGCATATCCTTGGATGCCCACAGAAGTACCTCAGATGGAAGAGGAGGAGAAAGTCACTTGGAGGATTCTGGGAAAATGGTATCATCAATAATCAAGAAACCCTTTGAGGTTGCATGTTTAGCATAAAGTCAATGAGCTTTATATTATATCCTCAATGTATCTGCTATAATTAAAAATATTTTACTGAAAAAATGATGCTGTAGGAAGATGCTTCATACTGTCCTACAGCATCATCCCCTCAGTGGCACACAGTAGCTTCCTCCCTGACACTTTCCTTATTTTATGAATTAAGGATCTATGCTATATAGTTCTGTTTCTCTTAGAAGCATAGCTGTGAGAAGAAGCTGTCTGTTTAGGAAACAGACATCCATTTTAAATATTGCTCAAGAAGAAGACATGTACAAGTTTAGACTTATCAAATGGAGTAAGGCCTTTGTGAAATCTGGACTTTCTAGCCTATATGTTCCCAAACTTCAGAGTGCTTCACTGGGACACCCCCCCTCCCCGGTCATGAGAATGGAGCACAGGAGCCTCACACCCTGGCACCAGAACTGTCAAAGGTTCCAAGCCACCCCACCCCCGGGACCTCCAGGACCGAGGAGCAGGGGCTGTTACAGAGGCAGGAAATGGTTTATAATACTTTTCACTGAGATTAATCCAAAAGAATTGGAGTTCTTTGCATTATGATATTGATATTTTCATCATTTATCTTAAAAAGCAATGCTGAGCCCATCAGCCCAGATGAAATTGGATTTCTTTTGAAAAGTCTGATGAATTGTTTCCAGGGAGACTGGTTTTCCGCAGAGACTGCCATTCCACCCTGAGAGCAAACAAGACAAAGGCGCCCAGATCTCTAGCCCTGGACCTTCCAGTGTGATGAGTGACGAAGGGCACACCACTAAAGTACTTAATGTTTCAATATCCTCTGTGCACTGGCGACCTTTATAAACCCAGAATGGCACTGTGAAGGCAAGGGAGAGACTAAAGGAGTTCTCAGGGGCCTCAGATGAACAGGGCACCAGAATTGCAAAGCTGAGTTATTAAACAAAATTGACAGCTAACTGATGGCATATTTTCTATAGTGAGGGGAAATTCCCCTATAACCATGATGATATATTAGATCATAAAGAAACATAAATATTTAACGACAGAATGAAATCCATTTATCTTTCAGAAAGCCACCTTACCCAGTAGCGAAGACTAATAAATGGGCAGAACAGCTGACAGAGAGGTGGGAAGGTGCTACAAGATGCCCTAAAGAGGAAGTGGGAACATGCCCCAAACTAGGCAATTAAAATGAGCTTCCATGATAAACACAGACAGATTGAAATGAAATCATGTAACCCAACAGTAATAAATAATTGATGGGTACGTACTGAGACTTCAGGAAAATAAAAGCATGGTTTTTATCATCAAGCATTAAAACAGCAGCCATAGCTTCCAGGGTACTCCAGCTTACAGCAGATGGCATTGTATGTGGCTGCCGGGGTTGCATTAGTGAACACACATGTTTTCCAGCTCAGGACTCATAGAGGGAGTCTCTTTATAAGAACCTTAACATTTAGAGGCCAGCTGCTAGCTGTGGACTGAATAGCCTATTCTGAGGACCAAAGGAGTTTGGCATCATCCTGGTGACTGGAACATTCTGTGACCAAGTATGTTCCTTCCCATGGTTCCTCTTGCTCTTTGCTGTGTGCCTTTTGGTAGCACTTCCCAGAGTATCATGAGTAGACATGGTGTATGAATGGCTTTTCTGATGGTATGATAAGATATCATGACCCAAATTGACACATGGAGGAAGACTTTATTTTGGCATATGGTTCTGTTGTGAAGCCATACTACATTTTCATGCAGTCAGGCATGTGTGTATGTACAAACTGCTTGAACCTTTTGCTTTTAGCATTAGAACTCTTCTGACTTCCCTTTAAAAGCCCTTTATACATTTACCCATAGGATCAGGAAGAACTTTATCCACACCTGTCCACCCCTCCTCTGGCAAGCTCAGTTCATGTCTCCATTGTGACCTGAGGCTACTACAAATGGTTATGGGTTTCCTGTAGGAAACTGGGGGGAGAATGCCACCCCCCACACCCCAAAGCCATCTCTTCCACCAAAGCAATTGTCCTGTGCCTACAGTCTTTCACAGCAGGTGTGTGTGCAGGTGACAGGCAGCAAGACCTTGCTGGGGGCTGGCCTAAATCCCTGGGTATACTTTGACCATCTGCTTTCTTTCACTTGGTGGAATTCAGAGTACAAGATTCATTTCTAAATGGCTTTTAAATAGTTACCCTGGGCATCTGGGGGCATTAGTGCCAGTACCCCAGGTCAAATTCTCTCTATAAAATAACATAGTATTTGCATAAATCTTACACAGTCCTCCTGTACATTTTAATTTTTTGAGACAGGGTCTCATTATGTAGCCCTAGCTGGCCTCAAATTCACAGAGATCCTCCTGCCTCTGCTTTTCAAGTGCTGGGATTAAAGGTGTGTGCCACCATGCCCGGCGCTTCCATACATTTAAAATCCTGTCTGGCTTACGTACTCAGCACAATCTGAACACACTGCAGACAGTTGTTATACTATAGGTTTGAGGATAACGTTAACAAAGTCTGCACATATTTGTTCCTGGATACTTTGATCTTTGGTTGGCTAAAACCATAGAAGGCAGAATCTGTGGATAAGAACCTGTACATAAAGATGGGTAAATGTACACAGCTATGGGCTCCTGCTGTGTTTTGGAGCTGTATTTATTGTAGTAATATTAGCAAATGTTTAATTTGTAGATGCATCTGTGTATCCAACCTTCTGAAATGGGCATCACAATTCACACTGTACACAGAAGCAACTCAGCTGCAGAACATGAGTGGTTTGTGTCAGATCTCAAACTAAAGGATTTTATGACCTATACGTCCCCCAGAGCCAAGGTAATATAGCTAGTTGAAACTGTAGAATGCAAAGGTACTAGCTGCACATAGTGTCTGCGTAGCTAATCACACTTAGCTACACTTTCAGACAACTGAAAAAAATGATCAGACTGACTGACTCCAGCTATGTCCGCTGATGACGTGGAGTGAGCCTGCACTGTGGCAGTTCACACTTTGGTTAGACAAACCTCATGGTTACAGGTGACTAGCTCTCTGTGGATATGGAATTCAGGGCTCCAAACTTAAACTTCAGCATTTAACTTAGGACTTTTTCATTTTGTTACCTACTTTATTTTTCCCTGTTTGTTTGTCTGTCCAAGGAGGTAATGGATGAGGTAAGCATTCTCTTTAAAAGTTGGTTGCCTTTCTGATTTATTACTTCCCTTAGGATAATCACGTGTTTTCAGTGTGGTGCTTTAGAAAGGGGAATTCTCATACACTGTTGGCAGAGATGGAAATTAGTACAGCCATTATGGAAGACGGTAGATACTGAGAGTTTTTAAAACACACAGAACTCTGTATGACCCAGCAGGCCACTCTGGGCTCTATATCCAAAGGGAATAAAGTCATTACATCAAAGAGATACTTGTACTTTCTTCTTTGTTGCAGCAGTATTCACAACAGCCAAGATACAGAATTGATTACAGTGTCTGTTCTTGAATTTGTGAATAAGGAAAGTGTGGTGTATATATCTAACAGGCTGGTACATAAAGTAAGAATGCGATGCTGACCTGAAAAGCTGACCCGAATCAACAGTATTGACTGTAGCTCCCCAAATTATTTTTAGGTGGGGATAGTGAGATGGCTCAGTAGGTAAAACGGTGCTTGCTGCCAACCCTGGTGACCAGAGTTGAATTCCTGGGACCCACATGGTAGAAAGGAAGAACTGGTGTCTACTAGTTGTCCTTTGATCTCCACATGTACACTGTGGCTAAGTGTGTGTGCACATTGGGTATTGCTTTTCTAAAACGTTTAGAATCGGAACTGTGTTGCCGCAGGTGATTTTAGATTGGGAACTACATGCACATACATAGTGAGGTATCTTGGCGATGGGACTTGAGCTTAAATTCACATGTTTCCTACACATCTGTTATGGTGTGGCTTACAGTGCGAGGCTCTCTTGGAAGGCTCCTCTGTAAGAAGGCAGCACTGGGATGGTGGGCTCTTTAAGAGCCAGGGTCTAGTGGCAGGTTCTTGGGTCCCCTGGTGGTCCTGCCTTATGAAGGGACTGCTGGTTTGGGAACACAGTCCTTACAAAAACCAGGGCCTGACCTCCAAGTCGTTCTTGTTTTTCTGTATCTCGTTGTGATCTCATTTCTACATGGACTGCTACCATTGCCATCTGCTGTGAGTGATGGGTCTGAGGGAGTCCTTTCCAAAGATGACATAGGCACTGTATTTGAACTTGTAAAATGAAGCTCTTGTCCTCATTAGCAACTTGCCTCAAGTATTTCATTATAGTAATGAAAAGCTGGCTCTTTGCAGAAGGCAATTTTGTGCAATATTTTAGTGAGAATGCATTTGACTGCAACCCCTTGTACAAGGTTAGAGGTGGAGTTTTCCACCTGTGGCATCTGGTTAGTACCCCTAAGATTTTGGAATTTAGAAAATTTTAGGTTTCAGATTTCAGATTAGAGATGTTTAACCTGCAACAGGAATATTTCAAGCACTTTCATAAAGGCACCGTAGTAACGGGTAACTAAACGATCAGTTGAAACATTGAATTCTTGTTTTCTCGGCCTCCTTAATATTAACTATAATAATAAACACAGAAATGGGAAGAAAGAAGAGAAAGGAACTGATTCATCCATAAACCAGATAATCATCCCATAAATAACTGACAGGGTCTCCTACAGTGGGGCTACTCACTCAGCAACCAGGCAGAGGTTCTGGTTGTCTTGCAAGCCATCTTAACTGGCCATGTGCCTTTGGACAAATGCTGTCATCTGCTCCCCGTGTGAAAATCTGAGAGGCTATGGCAGGTGCTCTGAAAGCACTGGTGGCGTTTTTGGGCTTTACACTGGTACAAAGTCCCCTGCTTGGTCCTGTCACATCACGGAGCTGCCATCAGGATCACTGATGCCAACTGTTGCCAAGCAATGGTAGGCAAGCACATTAGCAGTTGATCTGCAAACACTCCAACAAGTATAATCTTAGCCCAGATACTTTCCAGACCAATAATAAAGCAGATGATAATCCTGTGTATCAGAAGAATATATTAGTGTATTAAAATATAATATAATTGTTCTTATTTGTCTTCTCCTTCAAAGAGCTTAGAGTTTATTACAGACATGATTGAAATTTTTAATTTGAAATGCAGTGAAGTTATTTCCATTTCAGGAATGAGAAAAAGTAGAGAAAAGCTAAATAAGTTTCAGGCAGTTAATGGCAGGTTTAAATGAGTATTTTATGTTGAGATGGTCTTTAATACTCTCAACAGATTACCCTGCTTTTTGTTTGGGGCATGCTGCTGTAGAATAGATTTTAGAAAAGACTTTGCCGTTATTCCCTCAGCTGATGACAGCAGATAATCATTCCAGAGGTAGGTACAATTTGGAATTTTATGTTTGCAAAATTTGCTTTGTCTTTTTGGTGGCTTGTTTACTCATTTTTTATTGCTTAAGTGACTGGGGATGTAGCTCAGTGGTAGAGCACTTCCTGAAGTGTGATGCCCAAAGCTGGACCCCAGACTCCAAAGCTGGGGAAGGGGTTACTTATCAGCCTTATTCTGATAACCTGCACACTTTCACAATTCTGGGGTGTCTCTCCTGGAGACTTCAAAAGTTCACGCCAGCTGTGTTTACTCCTCCTCTCAGGAGGGTACCTCATCTCAGCACTTCTGATGGGCAGCTGCAGGCAGAGCTTTATTTCTCTCCAGAAAACACAGTTCGTACAGCAAAGGAATTCCACGGAGTCCATCCATCGCTGTCGGCTGCTGAGATGATGGTAGCATTCCTGTCCCAGTCACTGAGATGGGGAGAATATGCCTCCCATAATCTTAGCTAACAGCTTTGTCCTCACACTACCTTTGGAATACATTCTGAATTTATAAAATCCCACGTCACTCTGGACGACATCGGATAATTTTTTAAATTAAGGTTTCTACAACAGGGCTAGAGGACAATCTGTATTTTAAATTCAGTACAATTAAAACTGTGTCTCTTTGGTCTGGCATTGCCTTTGGTCAAAGCCCATTTATATGAATAATTATTTACTACATTAAGAAGTCAGCTCAAGTCCTTCTCCCATTCTAAGGTTTTAATAAATATTGATCAGGACCATTTTTGTTTGCACTTGCCAAAGCAATTCTGATGGATTCATCGTCTGATGTTATCAAATAATGAAATATGAAAGAGTGAATAGAATTACCCTCTTGTTCTGTGATTTTTTATTTAGGTCCTTCATTTTACTTTCATAATTGTGTTTGTCTCATACTTCTGTAAATGTTCTTTTGATTATCAAAAGGTGAGCCTGGGTTAAGGAGAGCTGTGCTGTGCTGAATAGCAGTTTAGAGTCTTTTCAATTAAAATAGTTTATCGGATAGCACTTTGGAGAGTTTTCAATTTTAAAAAATAATTTGTCTAATATCACAGGTTGAAAAAAAGGCACACAGCATATTGCCCTCTGGCAGTCACAAAGCTACAGACTGTTTACTAATTGGTAAGAAAAATCTTAAATTGTGTATTATCTGTATTTCATAGACTAGAAATCTGGAGGCAACTGCTCGTGTAAGCTGAAAAATAATTCAGAGGCCCCATGGCTTTTTCATCTTTAAGTAAAGCAACGGAAGTACTAACTTTTCAAAGATAATGCAAAGTGCTGCTTCAAAGGGAGAATGGACCTTGTTACCAATGCCGAGAAGCCCAGTAATGCTACAAATGACAGCATCACATAGAACCAACGCAGGGTCCTAGGCTTCAAGAAGCTTCTTTTATTTGCTCTTTAAAAATAACATCTATCTAGGCCTAGGTCAAAGGTATCCATGGCAGAAGTCAATGTTTAAATTTAAAGTCAAGCCAAGCCAGGGCTTGCTAGTCTACCTGTTGGCCTGGGCCATTCCTCATGTACTGACCTTGGGAAATGATAGAAGGATTAGAGGGCCATAGACAAGAGACAAAAACCAGGGCTTGGTGTCAAGTAATTATTAATATTAAGGATGGGATAGAGAAGTGAGTGGATTCATGAGCTTATGGTTTCTGCATCTATCTACCTATCTGTCCATCCGTCCATTTGTCCATCTATCTACCTATCTACTATAGTGCTGGGGACTAAACCCAGAGCCTCTCATGCATTCTAGGCAAGGGCTGTACTGCTGAGCTATGTATAGCAAGCTTGGTTTCTGAATTTATAATGGGGAGATTCTGCCTACCTGGAACTACTTGGGAAGAAAGATCGTGGAATTGCATGGGATCTCATGGCTTTGCTCAGAAACCACTCTCGTTAGAGCCTTGTGCTGAAGAGACCAAGGTAATGGCTTGATTATAGCAGATGACAGTTATGGCAATTCCATTCCACCTCACAACTGTCAAGACAGACTGGGTGAGGGTAATGGGATGGTCTGCTGCAACCCATTATCACTCTCTCGCTGCTACTCAGCTATCATTTGCTGGACTCTTACAGGACACTCACTCAGCCTTTCATTTCCATTAGAAATCTGAACACTTGTCAAAATTGTTAGGGGATTTCTCTGCTTTGTTGAAACAAAGACCATCTATTTCATGATTAATAGGTCTCCACTGGAAAAAAAAAGGTTGGCAGCTGGGTATGGTGGAACACACCTGTAATCGACCACTTGGGAAGTGGAGGCAGGAGGATCAGTAGTTCCGACTTTCATAAGACCACCCCCACAGAGAGAGAGAGAGAGAGAGAGAGAGAGAGAGAGAGAGAGTTACTAGAGGAAACCCAGCCCCCTCTGAAATCCACAATTATTTGAGAAGTGTAAGCATATGCAAATCAGCAGGTCCCAATAGCAAACACTTGAGGGTGTATTAACTAAACACTTAGGTTATTTATGAAGGAGAGAAAACCTAAATAAACCAAAGCTACAAAATGGGCCACCTGAGATTCAAGGACACGTGACTCAGGATGGATGTCAATTAGGAAAGTAATGGAGTAAAGAGGAGGGAGCTAATGGAAGTATGTACAGTATCCAGCAGGGCTTAATTAAAGACCCAAAGACTCTGACAAATGTGATGGATAGCTGTGGGAACTGTGAATTTGGTGGGTGAAAAGACCACTGTGGGTGATACATATTTGGCTGTCAGCAAACTGTTTGATACAGTGAGTCTAAAAATTGTAACTAGTAAAACGAATTTATTCTGAATGGCTGCCCATGACAGGACACAGGCAGAAAGCCCAACAAAGGGTAATGAGAAATGCAAGTCAACAGCTTCGGAGAAGGAAGCATCATTGAGTACTGAGGACACTGGCTTCATAACTGGTCTCATTTAATGCCTTAATTAGTGTGCAGGAAGAAAAGGAGCAGAGGAGAGGGCAAATGTTAGTAGACTGGGCAGGGCTGTGAACGGCAGCAAAGAAGTACAAACGCATAATGGACTCTAGAGAATTTAGAGTCACAACAAAAGGAGGTCCATCTTAGACAGGCCTGCATGACCATGGCAGGAGGAAGTCTAACCTTCGCTTTCAAAGGTTGGCAGGAAGTGAGAGCAGCCCTGGGAACCAGTCTGGCCATGGATGGTGGGGAGGCCAGGGCTATAAAAACAAGGGCAGTTTTAGGGCAAAGAGGCAATGGCCGTCCTTTCTTTGATGCATTTCGTAGATCTTTTTCATTTTGTACCACGAGCCACATAGAAGAAGTTCAGAAAGGAACATCAAACGGGAGCAAAGGGACAAGGGGTAGTCAGTTTCTGTTCATCAGTCAGCCTATGGATAAGTGAGGTTCCCCTCTCACGGGCCTCATTCTCATCGAAAGATATGTGACTACATATTTATACATCTGTCAGTGTATATGCATACACTGGGTAAGGTCACCGGTAGCCTTGCTTTATCTGACTTTGGACAATTTGTTAATCTTTCTGCATCTTCTTTTCTTCTTCTCAGTAAGAGAACTAGTACCATGGGCTGAGATGATTTAAGAATATGGGTTGGATAAGATTGACTACAGGCAAATGCATCTTAAGAGTCACAGGTTGGGGATAACTCTTTGAACAGAATGACAATTTTTTTAAGGACCTTTCTATACAAAAAGAGTATTAATACTAGAATTTTTCATTGACTCTCTTAAGTCTATATATAAACAAAAGGGCCTTTGATGGGAGGAAAATTATATAGCATTTGCATTTCTTCTA
>CABHPH010158623.1:0-28044 GCA_902168325.1 Peromyscus nudipes
CCATCAGCCAGGTTTTGTAGTACAGAAACTTACACTTGATATTCACCTCTCAAATGGCTGAGTACACTAGGGATACAGTGGCCATCTCAGAGCCCAGCCCCACCAGCATCAGTGGACCACCAGAGAAAGCAGCATAGATGTTCTCCTGAATGGACAGACCTGTTATCATGCATTTGGGGGTGACATCCGGGTTGCTCCCCAGCTTACCTTCCACTTTTCTAGCAATTTCCAGAGGTGTCTCTTTGTCAGTCTAGAGCAGTGGTTCTCAATCCCTTTGAGGTCACATATCAGATATCCTGCATATCAGATTGTTGCTTTATGATTCATAACAGTAGCAAAATTACAGTTATGAAGTAGCAATGAAAAAATCTTATGGTTGGGGTCACCACAAAGTGAGGAAGTGTGCTAAAGGGTTGCGGCATTAGGAAAGTTGAACTGCTGCTCTAAAGGATAAAATCAGCACCGACTTCACTGACTTTGGCTAACCAAGAGTAAGATATATAACAATTACCACTACCTGAGCCGAGCTCCCATTGCCTTGACCTCTAGCCATGTGACTAACCAAAGGGGCCCTTCTCCACACACAAAGACCTAGCTCTCTAGAGTGAATGCACCTCCAAGTCAGGCAATGATCCTCACAGAGAATGGCTCAATCAGGGCCCCTTCCACAAAGATGCCTGTCAGGAAGCTTCTAGCAGAACTCAGCACTCTGCTTGTAGAACCTACATGGGTTCCATTTATCTGTCAGTGTGGTACAGAGGAAGATGGGCCGCAACAGACTGTACTGTGCAGAATTCATGTTTCTGGCAGAACACTCAGCCAGCTCAATGACAACATGATCACCTAGTTTTAGGTGCCTCACCATCACTCTTATTTTTATGATTGTTCCAGGAGCTTCATACCCAAGCACTATTGTTTTTTTTTTTTTTCATAACAAATATCCATTTGGGCCATGCTGTCAATAGTGAACATCTGAGCTGTGGTTCCCAATGAACTGTACCTGTAGTAGCATCTCATTTGAGTCTATTTCTGGGGTTGGGTCATTTTCCAGGCAGTCCCCCAGGTCCTTGAACCACCGAGGACAGGTCCTCTGGCTTAGCTGGGGTTGAGGGTGAAGATTGCTCTTCTGCTCTGGTGTAAACACCATTCTCTGCCGAGCCTTGAGAAAGTATCAGACTTATTTTAATGATAGTTTTGATCAATGAAGTTCTTACATCCAACATTTACTGGCCCAATGTGGGGCCAAGTTGGTGCTGAATGTTAGCCTTAACAGAAGCGTAGCTTACCATGATCCCAGTCGAAGAATTGGATTTCTGTTTCTTTATTAATTCTCTCCTAAGAGGATTGACTGATTTTGACTCCCTCTTCCACTTCTGGCGATGTCACTGTTGTGGGGACATAAGCAGCCTGCTCAGCTAAAATTCAGCAAACTTTTCGAATGTGATTTAGTGTCTGCTGGAGCCTGAAGGTAAACACACACAGGCCAGACAATATTTCATACTGGAATATTCCCCGTCCTCCTCTGTTATGAAGACTGATCTTCATAGAGGTAGTGGCACTCTATTCTCTAAATTGTTTTAAGATTTCCTTGTGGCTGGCTTAAGTCAATAGAGCAATGTACTGCACCTTTTGAAAAATCTCCTGTCTTGCCTCTCAATACTCTCCATTTCTTTCTCTTTTTCATTTTAAGCAAGAGAACTCACCGGTCTACACTGTATAGTTATCTGTGATCTATTGGACCAACTGTACTGGATTAATGCCAGATTTCAACACTTAGCTCCCCACTGGCGAACTACTTTCCCACCAGTGGTTAAAAAATGATCCCTTTTACGCTTAAGCACACACATTGACATCTCCCGTCTTAAATTCTTCTGAAAAAAAAGAAGAAAAATAGCTAGAGAAGTCTACCATAGCAGCCCCCTCTGGCACAAATTCAAAAGTAAAAGAGCATGTGCGCTCTCAGTCAAAACCAACTGGTTCAGAAAAGTTCAGGTACTTCAGAAGTGAACAGAGGGCTCGCTTTGGTCCCAACAGGATTGATATTCCTATCTGCCCAGTTTGCTTTTACTCAGTTCAGCTGTTTTGTTATGACTTATAGAAAACGTTGCCTCAGCTGGAAAGCGGAATCATATCAGAGGCCATTTTTTAGAGGAGTTTAATGATGATATTTCAGGGGGACAAAAGAGAAAGAGTGCCCCCTCAGGATTGCTTTAAAATCCATAAAGCCAGGGTTTGAAAAGAACATGATTGGAATGCAGCACGAACCCTATCCTTAACAATTCTCTTTCATTGAACGGCTTCCTGGTTGTTCTTTAAATGGCAACCCTTCATAGTATAGGGCATCTTGGTGGAAAAATGGCAGTTTTCCCATGAAACTAAGGCTATGAGTTTTACACAAAGAAACTCAATACATTATTTTCTTTCTCTCCTGTTTTTAGAAGGTGTTTTCAATTTTGGCTATGAGTTTTCTGTTTCCTTTTAAGGGCACATTGGATTTTAAAAATGCCAAATGGACTTAAAATAATAAAGACTAATAGTTTTTTTATTTCCTTTATTTTTTTTTACCATGAATATGCTAGGTAACTACTCCACCATTGATCATTCCCAAAGTTCTTTCAGTTTTTAAGTGGAAAATGAAAATATAAATGGAAATATTCTCTGCAGGACTTACCAGTATACAAACAAAAATTACAGATCATTTTGGTCAGACCTTAATCAAAATCATTTGTGGAAGTGTTCTTAGCTATTTGTAAAGGAAGTCTAAAACTCTAAGACTCAGTATAAAAGCGAGGGCATATATTTTAAATAATACACAGGTCCAGGGTAAAAACAATGCTGAATGTGTGCTACCCTATATGAGAAAGATCATCAATTCAGAATGAGCTTGACAGAAAAATTAAATGAACTCTCAGAAACACATATTCCTATGTAGAAATTTAGCAGAAGTGAAGTTCATGCCTTGAGTCTTGGTTTAATGCTTTCATGTTTCAGATGTGGGTAGTCATAAAAGTCAGTGTAAACAGAGAACTCTGCAGTTCCTCCATGAATTAAAGAGAACACACATCTGAATGACAGTAATACAAACAGGAACCGAGACTAGAGAGAAGAGAGAAGAAGACAGAGACAGGACAGTCCTCCCTTACAAAGTGGATGACAACAGAAGAAAACCTGCCATAAACTGCCTCCCTGGAGGGCCAAGTTCAAGGGAGCGAAAAGTGAAGAGAGAGATTAACAAACAGAAACAACAAACCAAACAACCAACAAAAACTTGTGAACTTGGCCACAAGATTTTCATTAACTTTATACACCAATTTCAGTAAAGTGATTGATGGAAGATTAAAGACATACACAAAATGTTGAGTGACAATAATGAAATATGATCACATAGGATTATATTTAGGAAAGTGATTCAGAATATGTGACAAGAAGAATTCTGAGATACCCCGAGGTTATTTGACTATTCAAAGCAAAAAGGTCTCAAGAACAGATATAGGTATTCTTTCTAAGAAATCAACAATACTTAATAATAATAATTGATTAGCAAATTAAATAACTACAGTTACACCATAAATTAATACAGATATTTTAGTTAATAAGTGAATTAATTGACAAGGAAGATGCCATTCCACGTAAATAAATAAAGTAGTAAAACATTACAAACTTAAAACACTACTGGAGATTTGCTTTACAAAATGTACTGTGAATAGAATAACTCAAAGTTAGAGAGGCAGGGTGGGGGAGAATAGGAAACAAAAACAAAACTGATAATTCCACATTGTTTTAAGCATCATGGGGAATTAAATAAAGGTTGTTGGGGAGGATACGTCTTTAAATGATTTTATAGAATAAAAGTGTACAAAAGCAAAATCTAAAGTGAGATTCAGTGTATCGGTGGTGTCTCTGCTCAGGTCTTGTCTGAGTTTGGGATGAGTTAGCATTCCTTTACATTGTAACTACATTGTCAACATGTGGTACTCCTGGAGCGGAGGCAGCTGTTCCTGTCACTTTACCACTGGCACCCTATTGATTTAGAAAAAAAACAAAAGACAACAAAAAAAACCCTGTTTGTCTTCTTTTTCAGACTTTGGCAAAAAAGAAAGAAAAGAAAGAAAGAAAGAAAGAAAGAAAGAAAGAAAGAAAGAAAGAAAGAAAGAAAGAAAGAAAGAAAGAAAGAAAGAAATGATGTACATACTAGAGAAAACATTGATATTTGTCAAGGTTACTCAGCCATATAAACTTTCTTTCCTTTTCCTGACTGGGACCTGACTGAGACACAAAATAATCTCAGACAAACAGAAGTCCATATGACCCTTCATATTTTCCCAGTTGGTACTGATTCTAAAAAGAACTGTAAATATTCCTTCTCAAGTTACATTGCCATTTTGAATAGAGACTGCTAATAACAGTAGGGCATCTAATTCCCAGGTGGCATCTACTATATTACTGTGCCTCAGATGAGTTATATTGTGGTTTAAGACAAATTTGATGAAAAAGGCTTACATACCACAGTTTAAACAATTGGGGCTGGGAATGGTGCTATATATCTTAATTTCTAGTACTTAATTGGTAAAAGTAGGCAGATCAGGAGTCCAGGGACATCCTTGGTCGTATAGCGAATTTGAAGCCAATCTGGGCCTACGGGGGACCTTGACTCAAGCAAGAACAAAGCAAATGATAACATGAACATGAAACCATTGTTACAGTAAATATCTCATTACATGTACACACGGCGCATATCGATTCATTAGGAAAATAATCATATTTAGTCTATGTTTTCAAATGTTTGTTGCCCATGTTTCTTCCCATGCCAAAGAAGTTTTTTCAATTAAGCAAAAGTAGTCCAGCCTCTGCTCTTCTAAACTGTGCACGTGAATTTGTCTTACATAAAACCAATCGGAAGCTGGATTTCATAAAAGCAGAATATAGTACTGTAAGGTCCCTCTATTATTTTTATGTAGAACATAAAATTCCAAATCTTACACTGTAAGGATGAAAAATATTAGGTAGCAAATTATATCTGAAAAAGCAGTAGTACCTAGGAAGTTGCAATTTGGCTCCACTATGAGAAAAAGGCTTGTTAAAACAAAACATATCCCTTGCTTTCTAAAACACATCAGATCCGTTTGACGTTCTCATACAATAGTGCCTGTGTCAAGCAGTTTAGTAGACTTTCAATCTGGAACCCAGACTTTAACCTTTTGCAATTAGGAATTCCTAAATGCAGGGATCTTCTTGCCTCAAGCTGCACTAAAATCTAGTTTTGGCAGCTTGAGGTAGATTTGACTATCAGATCTATACTTTAGTATTTTATTATTTTACTTAAATATATAGATATCCCTTTAGATATTTTAAAATAACTCATTTTTATCTGCTTAACCATTATTTTAACAATATCTGTACCTGCCCAATCAAACAAAATCTTATTAGTACCCATAGCATCACACTACTTCTGCAACTTGTCAGAATTTAAGTATGACTTTTCTTTGATTCTAATACATGATAACACAATAAAACTGATTTTTGTGAACTTTACAGCCACTCCATAAACAAAAGTAAACAAATTATAATAAATGTTTGTCTGTATACATATTTAGCAAGTTTATCAAATATTTAGAAATATACATGTGCTTTGATTTGTATTTCCCTGATTATTAAGGATGTTGAGCAATTACTTAAATGTCTTTCATCCATTTGGGATTCTTCTTTTGAGAATTCTCTGTTTAGATCTGTAGCCCATTTTTTAATTGGATTGTTTGGTATTTTGCTCTGTAGTTTCTTGAGTTCTTTATATATTTTAGAAATCAGTCCTTTGTAAGATGAATTTCTAAATGGTCTTATTAAAATAAAAAACATGGAGCCAAATGTAGGGGTGAAAGCCTTAGATCAGGTAAATAGGGAAAGCCACCAGCCAACTTTACTTCCCCAATTCTGTAGCTTCCAAATGCGAGTTATTTTCTGTCTACCTATGTCTTTATTGCCTTAATGTTCTGCCCTCTCATTGGCTATCTAAGCCCAGCTACCTCACTTCCTCTTCCTACACAGCGCTGTCACTTTCTGTCTGTCTATACAGACCTCCAGGTCTCTATGGTTGGTACTGGGATTGAAGGCGTGTGTCACCACGCTTGGCTCTGTTCCTTAGTGTGGCCTTGAACACACAGAGACCCTGCCTGCTAAGTGGTAGGATTAAGGGTGTGTGCTGCCTGACTTCTTGTTTACTTAAAATGGCTGGCTTTTTCCCCTTGATTTCCAGGCAAGCTTGATTTCCTGTGCCAATGCATGCTAGGCTACTTCCTACTTTCTCATCTCTATCAAGTTCAGTGTAGCTGGATTTATGTTGAAGTCTTTGATCCACTTGGTTTTGAGTTTTGTACATGGTGATAGATATGGATATATTTGCAATCTTCTATATGTTGATATCCACTTATGCCAGCACCATTTGTTGAATATGCTTTCTTTTTTCCATTGTACAGAAACAACTTTGAGATAACATCTTACACCTGTCAGTATGGCTAAGATCAAAATCACTGATGACAGCTTCTGTTGGAGAGGATGTAAAGCAAGGGGAACACTCCTCCACTGTTGGTGGAAGTACAAATTTATACAGCCATTTTGGATATCTGTATGATGACTTCTCAGAAAATTGGGAATCAATCTGTCTCAAGACCCAAGGATACCACTCTGCGGCATATACCCTAGGGATGCTCAATCATACCACAAGGCACTTGCTCAACTACATCCATAGCAGCATAACTCATAATAGCCAGAACCTAGAAACAAACTAGATGCCCCTCAACCAAAGAATGGATTAAGAAAATGTGATAAGTATACACAATGGAGTATTACTAAGCTGTAAAAAAACTGTGACATCATGAAATTTGTGGGCAAATGGATAGAACTAGAAAATATCATCCTGAGTGAGGTAACCCAGACTCAGAAAGACAAACATGGTATGTACTCACTCATAGTGGATACTAGATGTAAAGCAAAGAAAAATCAGACTACAACCCACCACTCCAGAGAAGCTAGGAAACAAGGAAGACCCTAAGAGGGATGCATGGACTACCTTGGGGAGGGGAAACAGAGGAATCTCCATGAGTAAATTGCAGATGAGGGGGACTATAGAAGGGTGGGGATGGGGGATGAGAACAGAGGACAGAGTGGGAGAGCAATAAAAGAGATACCTCGCTAGAGGGAGGCATTATGGGGTAAGGGAGAAACCTGGTGCTAGGAAAAGTCCCAGGAATCCACAAGGATGACATGATATTAGACTACTAGCAATAGTGGAGAGGGTGCCTGAACTGGCCTACTCTGATAATCAGATTGGTGAATACCCTGTCATCATAGAACTTTCATCCAGTAAATGATGGAAGCAGATACAGAGATCCACAACCAAGCACCAGGCTGAACTCCTGGAGTCCAGTTGAAAAGAGGGGAGAGGGATTTTTATGAGCAAGTGGGAGGGAGGTCAAGATCATGATGGGGAAATCTGCAGAGACAACGGAACCAAACTCATAGAAACTCACAAACTTTACACCCAACAGCTGTAGAACCTGCATGGGACTGGACTAGACCTTCTGCATACGAAAGAGTGTAGCTGAATTTCTAAATGGTCTTATTAAATAAAAACATGAAGGATCAAAGAAATAGTGAGAGTCACCAATCAACCTTACCTCACCAGCTCTGCAGCTTCCAAAATGCCACAACTTCCTGTCTACCTAGGCTTTTATTGCCTTGTTGTTCTGCCCTCTCATTGGCTTTTAGCCCAGCTACCTCCCTTCCTTGACACTGCCTGTCTATACAGACCTCCAGGTCTCTATGGTTGGTACTGGGATTAAAGGCGTGTGTCACCACACTTGGCTCTGTTCCCTAGTGTGGCCTTGAACACACAGATACCCCACCTGCCAAGCGATTGGATTAAGAGCGTGTGCTACTACTGCCTGACTTTTGTGTTTACTTAAAATGGCTTGATATTTTCTCTAATCTCCAGGCAAACTTTATTTATTAACATACAAATAAAATATTACATTTCAGCACAAATAAAATATCACCTAAAATATAAAATATCTGTTCAAGGGGCCCCTGGATCTATCCCTGGTAGATGAACTGACTTTCTGGATTCCATTACCTGTGGTGGAACACCTTGCTCACCCTTGATGCAGGGTGGAGGGGTTTGGTCCTGCCTCAACTGAATGTACTAGGCTTTGCTGTCCCCCCATGGGAGGACTTACCCTTTTAGATGAGGGGATGGGGGGTGGGTCAGGGGTGAAGGTGCGGGTCAGGAGGAGGGATGAGAGGGAGATCTGTGGTTGGTATGTAAAGTGAATAAATTTTTTTTAGAGAAAAAATATTACCTGGATGGATAAATAGTAAACACATGTAAATCTGGCAAAAAGTCAAGGTTGTGATCCTACTTTTTTTCTCAGTTAATAAAATTTAGAAAAAAATTAAGATCAAATAAAAACATATAAGGATATCTGCCCAGTAAAAAAGAAAGAAAGAAAGGAAGAAAGAAAGGAAGGAAGGAAGGAAGGAAGGAAGGAAGGAAGGAAGGAAGGAAAGAAAGAAATATACATGTGCTATTATCATCAGAATATACTTTATGCCAATCATGTTTCTTTGTATCCCCAGCTTCTGAACCAAAGCTTTGTCTTTGATACCATACTCTATAATTTATAGAGATAGGCTGCTTGCCCTATATACCTTTAAATGATGTGAAGAACTTTTGTCTGTCATTTCACTCAAAGGTTTTTTTTTTCTGAATAATATAGAAGTGGACAATTTATAATAGTGAATATCACAACATATAATTCCCATACAAGAGATGTGTACATTATTTTCTCAAGGCAGTTCTTAGTTGAATGCCTAGACTTCAAGGTGGATCTCATTATGGGCCTGGATCTTTACTATCAACAGGGGTACTCTACAGATGTACATCTACACAGTCAGAGGTAGATTGAAGTTACATCAGTTTTACTTCACACTGACATTGAACTCATCCACCTTTCAATTAGAAAAATACTGTTCACACAATTGAATTGAATGTGCTTTCCAAGATGGTGGTATCTCAGTTCATTTGTGCTGCTATACCAAAATATCCGAGATTGCATATTTTATAATAAGGAATTTCTCACATTTATGGAGCCCGAAAACACATAGTAACACAGTAAGCAGCTGTGCTCCTGGGTGAGGCTGGTTTTGCTTCTAAGGTGACACCTTAGTTGAATCTTCCAGAAGAGATGAACCATATAATAACTTAATCCTTACATGTTAGTACATGAAAGTTCCACTCTCATGACTTAGCCACTTCTTAAATACTTTAAATTTGGGGAAAGGAGAGTTGGCTCAAGAGTTATGAATGTCTGTGTCCTCTCAATGTTTGGTGTTCAATACCCATATTCAATGGCCCACAATCTCTTGTAACTTCAGCTCCATGGAATCTGATGGCCTTCTCTGGCATTTGAAGGTACTTGCACATACATATGTCCACAGGCATGAACATACATATATTTACATAAATATATTTTTTAAAGCTTCAACTTTTAATATCCTCAAATGGTGCTAAAATTAAAGCTGTAAATGTTTGAGAGCATGAAATATTGTGGCAGTCGGGCATCTATGTGCTCTACTGTAACTACACTGCTATGAAAGAAGAGAAATCTTAGCCCATTCCTGAAACTTGAATAAAGAGCTCACATCATCATTAATTTCCTACATTTTATAAAGGTGGACTTGTACTACTGAGTAAATTAATTTATCTTCAAATAATATTTTAAGTTCTTTAAAAAATCAATACAAACTCAAATTCTATAGTAGTAGTCACTGATTTATAGAAACAGAAATACACATTTTAGAAAATTTACATTTTCATGATTCATTTTCTTAGTAAAACAAGATTATTCTAATAATATTAATTCTACATGGAAGACTTAATATGTAAACTTAAATATAGTAATCAGAAGGATACAGATGTTTGGGGACTTGTAATGGTTTGAAAGAAAATAGCCTCCATAGGGCGTGGCACTATTAGGAGATGTGGCCTTGTTGGAGTAGGTATGGTCTTCTTGGAGAAAGTGTGTCACTTTTGGGGGTGATGTTTGAAGTATCCTTTGCTTGATGTGGTACACAGTTGCTTCTACTTCCTGTGGATCAAGATCTGGAGCTCTCAGCTCCTTCTCCAGCACCATGTCTGCATGAATGCCACCATGTCGCACCATGATGGTTATGGACTTAACCTCTGAAACCGTAAACTAGTCTCAATGAAATGTTTTCCTTTATAAGAGTTGCCGTGGTCATAGTATCTCCTTAAAGCAATACAAATACTAAGACAGGACTCATTAAGGATCATTTACTATTTTATAAATAATTATTGAATACATATTTTAAGTCTATGTACAAGATATTTTAAAATGACATATTAGCTATTAATAAAATTAAAATTTGATAAAAAACATCATGAATAAGTATAACAGATAAGCAAATATTCTTTACTAAATAAAATGCCTATCCCTTTCCTTTGTATTGACTTCTCTCCAGAGACACACAGAAAATGTAATCTTAGTCAGAATAAAATGGAAATAATTCTAGTTGGAAATTGATTATTCTACTATGGAAACATTTAAAATTTGAAAGACACATTACAAAATTCATTTTCTAGGAGGAATTATTATTCAGAAAGGGTTGTTTCCATATTGTTCAAGATAGTACACACTTTCTCAGGAAGAGTCCAGTTACTAGGACATAAAGAAAGAAAACCCAGCTAATTGTGTCTTCTCGAAGAGTGATAGGGAGACTGTAAGGTTGGCACTCTTCTCTTCCGACTGCCTTGAGAATGACAGACCACAAATCACACCAGACAGATCAAAATGAAAGTCTACATGCCAAGCTGTGCTTTTTGTTCTCTGTGTTTGAGAATGGAGAAACCCCTTTAAATGACCCATTAATGTAAGGTAATTGGTTTATCTGGATCAGCTCATGGGATGTCAGTCTCACTATGTATATACAAATTTTACAACTTGGAGACAACTGTATGCCTCCTGGAACAGGAACAGGAACAGACAATTGCAGAATTCTTACTAGTTTATATAAATGGAGAAGACCCACACTATATTTCAAGGAACTTGTATTTATTTATGTGGCTAGAGAGTTTTCTCTCCAGTTCCCACCAAGCCCCGGCAGTCCGACAGCCCACTTATAAAATAAACACACAGACACTTATATTATTTAAACTGTTTGGCCTAATGGCTCAGCCTTCTTGTTAACTGTTCTTATATCTTAAATTAATCCATTTCTATTAATCTATACTATGCCATGTGGCTTATGGCTTACCAGTACCTTACATCTTCCTTGTCATGGCAGCAACTGGCAGTGTCTCCCTCTCTGCCTTCCTGTTCTCTCAGTCCTGCCTATACTTCCTGCCTGGCTACTGGCCAATCAGTGTTTTATTTATTAACCAATCAGAGCAACACCTTTGACATACAGAACATCCCACAGCATATTTATATGTTTATTTGTTTGTTTATGTATTTGTTTGTAAGTATTTTATTAATTCTTTGACAACCACGTACCATCTATTTGATCATATTAATCTCCTACTCCTCTGTATAATCCTTCCATATTTACAATCCACATCTCTAAACCACTAACTTCCAGTCCTCTTTTAATAATTTTAACCCACAGAGATCAATTTGTGCTGCCTATATATTCATGAGTTTATGACATCCACTGGAGAATGGTCAACCTAAGAGGGGCCACATCTGTAAGGTAAACTGATTCTTCCTTATTCAGATGTCATCAACTATCTCCCCAGCTAGACGTGGGGGCCCATGTGCCAGAGTGTTGACTAACTTGAACTAGTAGAGAACTTGTACAGACAACCACAGCTGCTCTGAGTTCATGCATGCAGCAAACTTATCACGTCTAGAAGGCACTGTTTTGCTCTGGTTCTGGTCTTTTACATCCTTTAGTTATATGATCTTACCATCGAATTCTCATGGTAAGATCAATGATCAACCAAGAGCAATGTCAATAGCTAGTGCTGTCCGGGAGTCTCTGGGACATCTCTGACCAAAAACTTCAAAGAATATACTGCTCACCTGGCACTGGGATTTTTATTTCTTAATCCATGGTGTCTTGGAGGGGCATTATTATCCCCTGTGTGTAGAGTCATTTCACTTAAAGTCATATACACACATGCACACATATAATATATAAACCTTCTAAAATTATCGGTTTATCTATGGCTTTTCCAAATGACCTCAGTATTGGTTATTTCTTCCCAATCCTCTATTGCCCTGTCTACCGTTCCTCACCCCACTTAAGCCTCCATCCCCATTCTTTCTACTTTCCCATTCATTTCTACTATCCCTCCTCCCTTAGCATCTTTCATTCTACTCCCCATAAATAGTCCTTTTCTACTTTGATGAATTCTGCTATTTCTCCCAGACTAAAAACCACAAACCTAAAGATTCACCTGTGAGAGCTACATATGAGTGAGACCAAGTGATGTTTGTCTTTCTGTGTCTGGATTACTTCAATTTGTATCACATTTTTCTGTACCATCCATTTACTTTCAGATTCCAACATTACCTTTCTTTACTTCTGAATACAATTCTATTGTTTATAGGTACTCTCTTTTTATTATTCATTCATCAGTTTATATCTAGGCTATTTCTGTGTTCCAGCTATTGTGAATCTAACAGTTATGAATATGAATGAGCATGTGTCTCTATAGTAAGAAATAGAGTCCTTTGGTTATATGCTCAGGAGAGGTATAGATGGGTTATGTTGTAGTTTTTATAGGTCCTGAGGAATAGCTACATGGTAGCTGTAATAATTTTCTTTTCCACCAAAAATGTATGAGGATTTTATTCCTTACATCTTTTCCAACATTTGCAGTCTTTTGTTTTCTTTGTCTCAGACATTCCAATGTCCTAGTGAAATTTCATAGTAGTTTTAATTTGTGTAACTGTGATGGCTAAGGATGATGATTTTTTAAAAAAATACTTGTTAACCTTTTGTGTTTCTTCTTTTTGAATCTTCTATTAAATACCTCTTTTGAATCTGGTTGTTAGTTTTCTTTCTTTCCTTTTAAATTGAAAATAGATTTTTTTTTTTAGATTACAGAATTCCATTTCCAGAATTGTCTAGCTGAGCTTTGATTACTTGTCAATCCCATTATATGTATATGTTGGGGTACATTATTTTAAGATGTGTTACTTTTTTTAATGTTGCATTTGTTTAACTCTGTGAAGCTGTGTTTCTGTGCTTGTCTAAAACACCTGATGGTCTAATAAAGACCTGAGCAGCAGAGAAAGGATAGGCGGGCGGCAGGCAGAGAGAATGTGCAAAAGTAGAAATCTGAAAAGAAGAAAGAACCAGAGAAGGAGGAGGACATCAGGGGCCAGTCACCCACCTAAACAACCAGCTATAGAGTCAGAGTGAGAGTAAAATATACAGCAGTGAGAGAATGGGAAAAGCCCAGAAGCAAAAGACAGATGGGATAATTTAAAGTTAAGAAAAGTTGACAAGAAACAAGCCAAGCTAAGGCCAGACATTCATAATTAAGAATAAGCTTTTCTGTGTGATTTATTTGGGAGCTGGGTGACAGCCCCTCCCCCAAACAAGTCAAAAACAACCAGCAACAAGGATATAGTATTCTATCTTTTGAGAAACTGAGCAAAAATGAAATAATACTTTACTGAGTGTTCTAAAGATTTTTTTTGGTGGTTGTCTTTCTTTTTTTTAAATTTTTATTTACAATTTTTTTTCATTTTACATACCAACCACAATTCCTTCTCCCTCCCCTCTTCCTGTTCACCTGTAGTCCACTCCCTATACACTCCTCAGAGAGGTTAAGTTCTCCTGTGAGGAGTCAACATCTGGCATATCAAGTTGAGGCAGGACCAAGCCCCTAACCCCTGTATCTGGACTGAGTAAGGTATTCCTCCATAGGGAATGGGCTCCAAAAAGGCAGTTCATGCACTAGGGATAATTTCTGGTCCCACCGCCAGTGACCTCACCTATTACTCAAGCCACACAACTGTCACGTACATTCAGAAGGCCTAGTTGGGTCCCATGCAGGTTTCCTAGCTGTAAGTCTAGAGTCAGTGAGCTCCAACTAGCTCAGGTCAGCTGTCTCTGTGGTTTCCTCTCTGTTCATACAATCCTTCCTCCCTGTCTTTGACTGGACTCCCGAACTCTCCACTCAGTGCTTGGCTGTGGATCTCTGCATCTGCTTCCATCAGTTACTGGACAAAGTTTCTATGATGGCAATTAGTGTAGTCATTGAACTGATTACAGGGGAAGGCCAGTTCAGGGATCATCTCCACTATTGCTTGGAGTCTTAACTGGGTTCATCTTTGTGGGTTCCTGAGAATTTCCCTAGCACCATGTTTTGCCTAACCCCATAATGGATCCCTCTATCAAGATGTCTCTTTCCGCCGGGCGGTGGTGGCGCACGCCTTTAATCCCAGCACACGGGAGGCAGAGCCAGGAGGATCTCTCTGAGTTCGAGGCCAGCCTGGACTACCAAGTGAGTTCCAGGAGAGGCGCAAAGCTACACAGAGAAACCCTGTCTCGAAACCCCCCCCCCCCAAAAGATATCTCTTTCCCTGTTCTCTCTCTGTTCCTCCCCTAACTCAACCATCCAGTCACCTCATGTTCTCTTGCTACCTCCCCTTATCTCCCCCCCTCCCAATTTACTCAGGAGATCTTATCTATTTCCCTTTCCTAGGGGGAATCCATGCATGTCCCTCTTAGGGTACTCCTTGTTACCTAGCTTCTCTGGAAATATGGATTGTAGCCTGGTTATCCTTTGCTTTACGTCTAATACCCACTCATGAGTGAGTACATACCATGTTTGTCTCTTTGGGTCTGGGTTACCTCACTCAGGATGGTTTTTTTTTTCTAGTTCTATCCATTTCTAGCTGTTTGTTTTCATAAGAGTAAAATTAAACATGCTGTTACTCAACATGTGGTCCCAGGAGTTAGCTTCTACAGTACAGAGTTCTGGGCATGCTGAGAAAAATTAGAGTTTTGCTTCTCCTGGGAAGAAAGCATCTAGCTGGACACGAGAGAACATGAGAGCAAGCTCAGGCTTCACTGCTGTTGCTCTCTGGAGATCAAGCCTCTGCCTGGCTGAGTGAAAAGGGCAGGAAGAAAGCACATGGTTGTAGGAGAGGATTCTTACCTGTCTTTCCACATTCTGCCATATTTTACTGACACGTGTTTTCACATTTTTGATACTCCTTCATAACACTTTGAGAGAATTTAAAAAGTTGTTTTTAAAAATAATTTTCACAGCTGGACAGCGGTGGTGCATACCTTTAGTCCTGGAAATTCAGAGGAGGAGGCAGGTGTGCCCCTGTGAGTCTGAGGCCAGCCTTGTCTACAAAGTGAGTTCCAGGACTGTTTAATATAGAAACTCTGTCTCAAAAAACCATAATAATGATGATGATGATGACGACGTCGACGACGATGATAATTTTCACATATGGACATAATGGTTCATGAGTGTATAAGAATGTTAGGCTTACATAAGAGGGCCATGAATTCAAGCCCCTGCCTCAAAAGCTATCACACACACACACACACACACACACACACACACACACACACATACAAAACAACAACAACAAACCAAAAAAAAATAAATAAACCAAACAAAGAAAACAAAAGACTCATATAAAAAATGTCCTCACAGTGAGGCCTTTCCCACTGTCACGGCAGAAACAGATCCTTCTTCATATATATAAACTTAAAAAGCTATTACGTTATTTAGTTAATTTTGTAATATGTGGGGGAGGTGTATGTGGACGTGTTGGAGCAGACATATTACAAAGCTCTTTCTAACAGATAGTATAATTAAGTCCTTCCACCTTGTCTAATTCTACTCCTGGCATGAGGTGCTGTTCAAAGTCAGTGTTTAACCTTTAAGTGGCATAAACTCTTCAATAAAATATACCGGCTTTAAACTCTCTGTCACCATTGTTTAAGACATCTCAAATAGTCATTGAACTGTCAACTCATAGCTTGAAGGACAAGCTACACATAAGTTTGCATCTGTCTGATTATGACTCAATATTACTCAAATCCAATTGCTTATTTTCAGTACTCATTTTTCCTGATCCACTCACAGAATAAGGTAGAAATGGACAGTCTCTTGCAGATACACAGTAGCATTTTCCTTCTGAATCTCCTTGTCTGGGTTTTCTTTGGCATTTACTCCTTCTCAGTCATTTTTCCTTTGTGTGACTCATTTTCCTGACCTGAAATAATTACAGTTCCAAGAGTTTGACGTTTGAAACACACTTTTCTGTGCATTATCAAGCCTCCTCTAGTTTTTTTACAAGCCAGATGTCCTTAAATACTGTTTAAACAATGATGAATCTCAAATCTTTATTAGCAGCTAAAACACAGTCTAAACATGTACATCTAAGACATCTAAATAGTTGTTGATGGGAATATTTTAAACTCACACAAGGCTCAGATTCTAGACTTCCATTATGGCTTCTTCACTGGAATCTACTCCCTCAGAGAGTCCTTTACCTTGAATATGGCAGCATGCTACTATGCTCAGGAAATTTGGTCTTACCTTTGCTGTTTAAACTCGCACTCACCATTTATCACTTTTGTTCACATGGTGTGATAGTTAGCTCACAAGTCAACCTGACTGGCCTGAGCTTACTGAGATAACTGGTCAATGGTTTCTACTACTGTGTTTGTGCCAGTGTTTGTAGCAGAGACAAGCATTTATATTGGTGAGCTGAGTAAAGAATATTTTCCTCTCAGTACAGACCCAATATGGATCTAAACAGAGCCAATTAAGAGGGGAAAGGGGATGCTGAGCTAACTTTCCTCTGACACTCGTCTCTTCCTACTCTCCAATGCCAAAGCATCATGTTCTCTGGCCTTTCATCTCCATGATTTATACCACTGACCCTTCAGTGTGGAGCTCAAGTTTGGAGTTATCTCAAGGACTCATCAGTTTCTCAGGCTTCCAGACTCAAATAATTATGCTCAAGCTTCTCTGGTTTTACAGAAAACCATCTATGGTATTCTTATACTTCATACATGTATATACCAGTTAACAAAATAAGCAAACTTTTTTCCCATCTAGACAAAATATTTAGATATACAAATAAATAAAATGTATATTTCTGTATGAATCTTCTCGGCAAGTGTATCTACATTTGTGTTTTTAGGGATGGATCTACAAATATCCCTATTTGTCTATTTATATTTGTGCATACAAATATATATATAGCATATATATTTAACATTATATATAAATACATTTAACATATGAATTTATATGTTAAATGAATAGGTTTACATACAAATTCTTATAGATTTATCTATTCTAGTCTTTCTATGTCAGTTTTCCTGTCTCTATCTTTTCCTGTCTTTGTTTCTTTCTGTATCTGTCTCTTCTTCTTTCCCTCCCGCTATGTGTGTGTGTGTGTGTGTGTGTGTGTGTGTGTGTGTGTGTGTGTCCCAAATGGTTCAATTTCTCTGAAAAACCATGTGGAATACACTTCTCTTGAATTACATTCAAAATAAGGCCCACATTTGATCTCTGTTCTGTCCAGCACCAATGACTTTAAGCTACCTTAGTTTTTCTATCAGATGACTGTAGTAGACATTTATATAGTCTCCTAGCAATAAATAGAAGACAGTCTTATATATGATAATAGTGAATTTTATGTGTGAAGATTTTTTTTTTAGAAAAAATTGTTCTATGTTTTCTCCCATGAGCCTAGAAAAATGATTCTTAAATAGAATAAAAAGATCTTTGAAGTCACAAATTTATGCTTATGCATGTGATAAGGTCTGGAAATGAAATAGAAATCTGTGCATGGAGACAGGTATAGGCAAAAGAAAAAGACATGGAGATACAGGTATGGCACTATCAATGTGCAAAAGAATGCTTGAGGTTTCCAGGAGCTTGGTGTGTGAAATGCTACAGGTTTCACGCTCAGCACTCAGAAGGACCCGTCCTCACTGGTATCTCAGTATTAGCTTCCCAGCCTTTGGAACTGTGAATACAGAAATTTATGTTATTCAAGCCACACGCCGTATAGCAGATCTTAATTGTAGCTTCTGGATACTGTTACAAAATCAAAAAAATTAGACCAATTCAGGTTGGCTACATAGCAGTTACATGCATTAGAAAGAGTCCAATGCTAGGGATGTTATGAATTTGTTGCTCTGATTGATTGATAAATAAAATGCTGATTGGCCAGTAGCCAGGCAGGAAGTATAGGTAGGAAAAGCAGAGAAGAGAATTCTGGGAACAGGAAGACTGAGTCAGGAGTCGCCAGCCAGACACAGAGGAAGACACAAGCCATGTGGCAACTTATAGATTGATAGAAATGGGTTCATTTCTTAAATTACATCTTACATTTCTCTTACGTCTTTTTAAGAGCTAGTCAATAGTTAGAATGAGCTAATGTCCAAGCAATTTTTATTAATATGAGCTTCTGAGTGATTATTTTATAAGTGGGCCGTGGAACTGGGGGGGCCAGAGTGGGACTGGAGAAAACTGCAGCTACAGTCCTAGACGTGTCACAGAAAAATATAGCCAGCCTTGTACACACACATGGAGTGATGCCAAAGAAACTTTAACCTCTTTCTCTTGGCTCCCTCTGAGCTCACTGAACTATCTGGATGTAGCACCCCAAGGTCCATTTTTCTGAGACAGGAGTAAAATGATGATGTTATAAAGCGTTTCTGTAAGGACAACGGAAGTCAGTTGGGACAGACTCTAACGAGGCCCCTCTTAGACTATCTTTCTCCCTCACTGTGTAACTTCAAAATAAGAATTCAAGTGATTCGGCTGACACAAATAAAGGAAAGAAAGCCAAGTAAAGAGAAAACAAACAAAATTAAACAAGAAAAGCTCATACTGGTTCATCTTGCCTTTTCCCACCAAATAAAAATGCCTTAGGATCTGTCTGGAAACCTGTCTCTTTAAAAAAGAAATTTATTTGATGATGGGCAAGAGCTACACTTTTCTGTGCAGATAACAGTAGTTGTTTAGAATAGAATTACACTACAGATTGATTTAGGGAAATGTTAATTGCAGGTTCTGTTTTAGAATCTATCTACAACTTCTTCTGATATGAGTAATTAGCTAGGTTTACAGCATCAGACATGAGTTCTCTCATGTTGAGTGGGCCTTAACTCCAAATAGACAGCTCTTGGTTAAGGCAGAGAGTTAGTGACCATGGGGTGCCTATTCTGAAGTGGTGAGTCAATTACACAAATCTTCCCTTTAAGCTAAATTGCAGAAGACGGTATGGGAAGATTGATAGGAGCCAGAGAAACATGACCCCAAATAAAAGACTATGTCCTGTAGAGATGACAAGGAAGCCACATTTATGAGATCTCAGAAATATGATTCCTAAACAATGCCTATATAATGATGCCACCACTCAACATGTCAACATGTATGGGGTGAATTTCATAAGGCCTCAACCCTAGATGAAGAATTACATGCAATCAATAGATACTATGGGAGGAAGAATCAATTTTTCCCCTGAGACAATAGCTAATCCAGTCCCAAATACTCAATCTTAAAATTATGAACATAAGCATGAAAAGATAGTAAACAAATATGTATTTCAATATATACATATATATGTGTCTCAATAATAACTATAGGAGAAGTCGTACTCTAATAGGGGGTGGGGAGTTGATGGAGCAGTGGGAAGGATGGAATTGATGGCAAATGCAGCGTCCTAATGTATGAAATTCTCAAAAGAAGAAAATGTTTTAAATAAAAATGGAAGAAAACACAGAAGTCCTTACGAGGACCTATGCATGTGTACCACTGACCCTTGCCTCTTGTCTCAACACCTGCTGTGCTCTCCTTTCTCACTTGGGCTCTGCTGGCCTGCCACCCCCTTGCTGTTTCTACTGTTAGAAACGCCCTATCTTGCCAAAGCTGCAGCACTTCACGCCTTCCTGCATCCAGGCCTTTAGTCAGATATATTCATCTCGCCAGCTAATGCTTAAGCTTTTCTTGTACCAACTCATTGACTTCCCTTCCTTGCCTTTACTATTTATAACCACTGTCTTAAAGGTGATTCATTGACACATGGGCTTCTCAGAAGTTTAAAGTGACTGTGCCATGATAAAAAAAGGAGTACAACCATCTCAAAACTGATAATATACCTCCTCTATCTGTATGAAAGTGATGTTACAGAATAAACCACTGTTGTCAAAAACTTAGAGGCAGAAAGGTGAATACAGAGAATCATGATTTCTGTGGGCATACATAAAGCAGGTTTATGGTTTACAAAAAGAAGTAAAAGCTCCTGATGAGTAGCACATTAGTAAAGAAAAACACAGTTGAAAGCAGGTAGTACTCAAAATAAAGCGTTGGTATAAACCTGTGGTAATCACATTAGTCAATGTGGCATTGCAAAAGAATATATAAATTATCGTTACAGTGAAGCCCAGCAACATATACGAATAAATATAGTCTCTGAACCTTTAACCAAGGAGCAGTAAAAATGTAATAAACAAAGATATTTGACAAACAGTTTTAGAGATATGGGAATCCACATATAAAAATTATCAAAAATGCTAAATATAGCATGTGAAAATAAATTTAGACACAGATTGTTGTAGATTTAAATTTAACACTGTAATAGTTCTAGGTAATAGCCTAGCAGAAAATGTTGCTCATAAGTTTATGTTTGACTAAACTGCAACACCCAAATCATGACTAAAGTAAGCACTAACAAATTATACTTACTTAAATATAAATCTCTTTCCTGTGAAAAAGACTGTTAAGAAAATGAAAAACAGATCATAATCCAGGGTGAAACATTTGTGAAGGATATATCTGATAACAAACTCTTATGAGGCATACAAGTAATCCCCAAGACTCAATAAGAAAACCAATTTCAAGTTAGAAAACCTTAACAGATATTTCATCAATTAAGATATAAAATCTAATACACTTACAACATCAAGTACTCTTAAGAGCAAGAGGGAATAAAATTTCTCATTCATTACTGATGGAAGTTTAAATTGTAGAGTTATATTGGCAGACAGCCTGGTACTTTTATATAAAAATAAATATGCATTTAACAAATGATAAAGAAATTATACTCTTTGGTATTTAACCAAAGGAATTTAATACCTATGTTCATACAAAATGTACCTACAGCAGTTTTGATTTTTTCTGAGATTACAATATAATTATAACATTTCTCTATTCCCCTTACTACTTTCAAAGTCTCCTATAAATCCTCCCTCTGACTCCAAATTTATGGCCTCCTTTTCATTAATTGTTATTGTGTGCATGTATGCATATGTACATGCATACATATTCCTAAACACAACTTTCTCAGTCTGCACAATGTAGTTTGTCTCCATATTTTCAGAGCTGATCATTTGGCGGTGGACAAACAATTTGTGTGCTCTTCCCAGGGGAGGGCCACCTCTCCACCACCCAGTTTTCCTCAATTGGCTATTGAGTCTGTGCAGAGTTGAGGCCATGTGAACTTTTCCCTGTCTACTTTGACATCTTTATATGTATCATACTTGTTCCAGTCACATTTGGGTAGTCACATTGGTGAGACTCTATGGGTATAATTTCTGAAGTTACTAGGAAACTCATTCTTATAGAAAATTATGTGATCCCTTTACAATCTTTCTACCCCTACTTCTCCAACTTTCTTTGAATCTTAGGTGGGGAAGCATTTTGTAGATATATCCACCCGTAACAGTTTTATTCATAACTACAGGAGATGTAATTCACTAAAATGCCCTTCAGTAGATGAGTGGATAAATCAGACGTAGCCTATTTACATAATGAGATATCATACAGTACTGAAAAGAAATCAGCCATCAGGTCATGAGATGATATCGAGGAAAGTTAAGAGCATAATTGTACTTGAAATAAATCAAGCTGTGAGACCCAATTATGTCTTGCTGAAAATGACAAAACTCGGAAGGCAACAGAAAGATCAGTGACTACATGAGTCATGGTAAAATAAATAAGTATAACACAGAGGACTTTTCAAGAATGTCAAAGTAGCTTGTATGGTAAAATTGTAGATATACCTAACTGGTCATTAGTCTATTTTTGTAGACGGCACAATCCTCAGAGTGGTCCTGATGTAAACTATGGATTTTACATGATGATGTATCAATATCCATGCATCATTTGTACCAAATGAACAACTTGGATAAAAACACAGGCATTGGAGGAGTCTATACCTGTGTAGGGGCAATGATGACAATGCCATTGTAACTGCTTTGAAATGACAAGTATAATTTATATATTTACAATCCTTGCTCTCTCCACAGTGTCCTGCAAGCACCACCAACAATGGAGTATTGTTTGTGGCTAAACTCTCAGTGCAACAAGCAGATATTCACAGAAGGCTCTCATACCTGTGTTTTGAATACATGTGTAAATGCCTTTTATTTTGTGTTTCTATATTGTTAATCATTTACAGTTACTAGAGTTTATGGTCAAGTTTCTTCTAATTACTACCAAATTTCCAGGTATGGTTCTCTTCAATAGAATGAATGGCTCTATTTTTGCTAATGTTTAATGGTTTGCTGTAATGAATAGTGAACCCCTAAAGTCCAAAAGTGTGCAAACACAGGTATGTAGCACCTACTTCACAAGCCTACAGAGTTCTTTGATAATAAATAGTGGAGTTTTGAGGAGAATTTGTATACCTCCTTAAATTTGGGGAGCCATTTTATCTTCACTCTCTCTTCTCCTATCTACTTTCCTTGTTTTAAAAAAAAAAGATTGTAAGCAATAATGGCAGGCAGTATTTATTGTTTTGTTTGGAACAATTTGTTTGGAACTATTTTGAAAAATTTGTTCAGGGGCACACATTGCATTTCCAAACACATTTCTCTTGGAAGAAGAAACTGTAAATAGGCAGTACCACCAAATTGCTCTGTCAACTCCTTCTATAACTATAAAGAAAAAATAATGCCATTTTTATTGCTATTCTTTTTGTAGATCTGATATGATGGATACTAGGTAAATATGTTATTACTAAAAGCCAAGCACAGTTGACTATTTGAAATATCCCTATTCTTTGCCAGGATTTTGGATTCCAGGGCAGATTATTATACTGATTTTGTGGCTAATAATCCTTGCAATATATATTATTTTCTTTCTACCATTTGCCTTGTCCTTATGTCTTTTTTATTCTAATACAAATCACTGCTATGCTTTAGAGTCACAGCCTCTGAAATGTAGATCCTTGTTAAGTCTCTCAGGTTGTGTCTGCACAAACATTCAGGGTGTCTAAGGATAACAGCACTTGCTCATCATCATATGATGTGAATAAAAAGATGAAAACACATAGAGAACAGCAGCTATAGACTGGAAGCCAATATCTAATAGCTCAAGTCTTACAAAGATCTGAAATTTTCAGTGTAACTCAGAAAATATGGCCCTTACACAGAAAATTGAACGTCATTTTTTAAACAAAGTTGGTTGTTTTAACCACAAGTTAAATTAGTATGTCATCAGATACCTTTCTTAGAATGTGATGAGAATCTTGTTTTGTTAGCCTAGAAGAACTCCTCACAGTGTTTTTAACAAGAGCATTTTCCAGGGAGAGATGCTCTGAATTCTTTTCCAATGGTTACCTTTCTGTACAAGAACCTTTCTCCAGTCCCTCAATTCTAAATTCTAGAGTCTCCAAAATGTTCTTTTTTCCTATTTTTCTAGTAAAAAGTTCCAAGTGTGCATTTTTCATACTCTTATGCATCGTTCTTGTGTGTAATTTGAAATTTTTTAAATTAAGAAATGTATTTAGATGTGTATTTTGCTATGAATATGGCTGTGTACCATGTGTGCAATGCCTGGGGAGTCCAAAACATGCCGTGAGAATCCTGGGGACTGGTGTTAAGGACAAATGTGAGCAGCCATGTGGGTTCAGGGAATTGAGCTATGGAAGAGCAGCCAGTGTGCTCAACTACTGAACCATCTTTCAGCCCTTGTGTGTGTAAAAGTTTTTGGTGAAGGTGATAGCACAATAGAAGTGATGTTATTATTTCCGCTTGGGAATATATTATATTGGAAATTTGTATTTAGAAGTAACATTAGATAAAAATCTACTGAGAAAAAGAAGTTAGAAGCAAGTATTTTTAAGGGGTATCGTTGAGCACTCCTTGTATATTTTGAAAATTCCTAAGGAGAATTTATGAGGCTAAAGGAAGGAGGCCTTGTGTAGAGAGTTCTGGGTTATCATTGATGAAGAGTTTTGACTCTTACCTACTGCTGCCTAAAGATGAAACCGTGGTGGCATATGCCTTTAACCCCATTGCTTGGGAAGCAGAGGCAGGGGGAACTCTGTGAGTTCAAAGTCTGCCAGAGCTACATAGTGAGATCCTGTCTCAAATAAATAAATAAATGAATAAAGACAGATAGATAGACAGAGAGATGATAGATAAATGATAGATAGACAGATAAATAAATAAATAATAGGGCAGGGTTCTCCCTTCTAATTTCACTCACTATTTGCCCTCCCTTCAAAAAAGCAATTCTGGGAGTTTGGAGTGTGATGTAGCAATTTTGACAGACACTAACTTTCCAACTGTGTCAGCATTATCTGTACAATATGCATTCAAATACATCAGTGCAGAATCGGCTCACAGTTCTGTACAAACTCCTGCTGTATTAGAAAGTGGATGAACAATTTGACAACAGAGGATTCCAGTGCAACATCTCCAGGGATAAGCTATGTGGTACCCAACTGGGTGAGATTTGACATAGCCCTTTCTGCCAGGATGGGAGGGGCTGGAAGGGGTAGATTTCAAAAACACCAGAATTTGATTATGGGTCCAGATTAACCATCAGAAACATAGGTGCTATGGAAAGAGAAGGTCACCATGAAAGTCTCCTAATAGTTTACTAATCTGTTTTTTAAAGAAGAATTCATAGTCGAAAATACTGTCTAGAAGCTATTATTTATGAGTTGATTAAAAACAACATACTCTTTCCATCTTTATTTTTCATGCTTTAATTCCTCAGAGCAGCAAAAATGCATGGATCCTTTTTTTTTTTTTTTACATTATTTAAACTGCTTGGCCATTAGCACAGGCCTATCATTGTCTAGCTCTTATTCTTATATTCAGCCCATTTCTATTAATCTATACTTTGCCATGTGGCTCGTGGCTTACTGGTACCTTACATCTTCCTTGTCCTGGCGGCAGCTGCACTCTCTCTCCCTGTCTTCCTCTTCCCTCAATTCTCCTCTCTGTTAGTCCCGTCTATGCTTCCTGTCTGGCTACTGGCCAATCAGTGTTTTATTTACTAACCAATCAGAGCAACACATTTGCCATACAAAACATCCCACAGCACTTCCCCTTTTCTTTTTTTAAAGGAAGGTTTTAACTTTTACATAGTAAAATTACAGATAACAAAACAATTATCAAGCAAGAATTACAGTTATAATATCTAGTTTATTTATAATAACTAGTCTATTTGGCAAAATTAAAGAAGATATCCTATCTATCTTGTATTTGTGATTCTAAGGTTTCATATCTAACTTATCTTTTATCATAACTAAGGAAAATTATAACTATCTCCAGTCTTCAACTACATCAAAGTCCTCAGAAGGATATAATACTACCTGAGAAATGGGAGAAGGATGCAAGCAACTTTTGGGAGTCTTGCAGGGTAGATAGAGACAGCTGGCAGCCTGGACAGTCATCCAAAGTTCTCTTGTAAAGTTGGGGCATCTGTCTTCAGCCCACAGGCCTAGAGTCTCTCAGTCATTTTTTTTTTTTAGTATCCTGTAGAATGTCTGACAGTTTCCTCTGCAAAGCAGGAACCTGAAGGACCATTTTGGCATGGATCCTTAAGAGCAAAAAAAATATCCACATACATTCCATGTGTCTTTTACATGGTTATGTGGGTTACACTCACTTCAGTCATTTGTAGACTCATATTAAAATAGAGAAACCTTTATAAACATTGTTCAAAGGACTCAGGATGATTTCACATTAACAATTAATTGCCAACAGTTTCACTCACATCGTCTAGAGACTATTTGTAATACCTAGCTAATACACTATTCCATAAAAGCAGTGCAAACACATGTTTAGAAGATTTCTATAAAAAATTACTTGACAAGCATCATTAACAATAGCATGTCCTGCTCTTCTTATATACATACATGTAGACACACATACAAACAGAGGGGGAGGGAGCAAAGAGACTGGGTGTGCATGCTTTTCATTCATAGCCAACACCATTCTTAACAGACAGACTACCAAAGTCCACCCCAGTTTAGAGACCTAGTGGTGATGACTGACAGATGCTAGGCCTGGTATGTATCTTCTTAACTCAAAGAGCCATGAACAAAGACATAAGGTGCCTGCTGTGATAGCACACAGACACAAGGCTGCCGATAATCTCTTTAACAGCCTCATTTGGAAAATATCTAGTCTGATGTCAGTTCACAACGTGTTTTAAAGGTTCCTTGTCCTGATGATAGGGATAAGTGAGGGCTTTGCTTGATCTACCCTGTGTTTACTAATCCTGTCATTTTGTGACCCCGGAATCCTCCCTGTACTCCTTTCTCAGGGTCTAACACTGTCATTGAGAGATGTTGCTTCTGTGATAAGTCTGTTTTAGCATATCTCTGGCCATTTAGTGATGGAAACGTAAAATTATGCTTTGCTTTAGGACTCATAAATCCTAGCAAGCTGATGGTTCTTTGACAGTAGCACTCACTGAGAGAACTGGGAACTTCTCATGAAGAGAAGGGGATACATTTAATCTCAACTGTGCCCATGTTGTAACAGCCACTTTTTCAGTTCAGACTTTGACTAATGTCCTATCCTTTCCATACGACCCTGTTTTCTTTTGCTCTTGACTCTTTCTCTCTCATAAATTAATAGCAAGCTGAGTATTGTGATTCATGTTTATAATTCCAGAACCTGGAGCTGGGAAAGGAATTCTGCTGTGGTTCCAGGCCAGCTTGGTGTACAGCATGAGACCCAGACTTAGAAAAAGAAAGGGGAACTCTTGGGAGCACAGAGGTCTTTCAGCTCACCGATAAGCACCAGGGCAGCCAGGAATGTTAAACGCACAGGGTGGTCTCTTTACAAGAAGAAATATATACACTGTTATTTTGCACAGAAGGCTGAGAATGGGGTTGGTTAACAGCTAAGCCACACCTACCCCCCACTAGACCCTTAAGGACTGAACTAGAGATGGTTAATAGACTAGTGACCTTAGTGCTAACTGTATGACTGAGACAATACCAGATCTTCCCCCAGCCCCTTAAGATAACCCATGTAGTCTATTTATAGAACTCATCTTCAAAAGTGGGTGACATGTTCTTTGAAGAGTTTCAATTTCGTTCTGCCTTAATTTTTACTACACACACAGGATTGTGTTACACCAGGAAATTTTTTTTTCCAGATTGTACCGTACTTAAACATGCCTAAATAAACTGCCCAGTGTCAGGCTCTAACAGTCTGAACCAACCCTTGCTACTGAGTCATGTTGAGCTGGACTTCTTTCTTGCCTCAAACAGATCATTACTCTGCTGACCACGGTGTTTGCAGAAATGACCACAGGATCAACTGCAGTATGGGCATACTTGGTTTCTGTGGAGCTATCACATGACTGGATTGTCTCATAGCTCTGAGTCATGCTGTCCAACGTAGATCAGCATCATAAGTTCAATGTAGTCTGTGCTCCAAACTTAACCAGATTATTTTTCCGTTTTATTAGTAAGATGTGAAATCTATGCTTCTGATTTGATCCTTGCTCCAAGGCTAAAACCCCAAGGAACATTATTTTACTCAAGTCATTCTCAGTTCAAAAGTTTAGTATGAAGGCATTTGCATCTTTTCAGCTCCTAAACTTCCTGCATTCACCGACTCTCCTGATTTCCCATCATTTGTAAAAAGGTCATTTCTTCATGTTCTATTTTCCAGACCTGGAAATAAAACTCATATGCTCACTCAAAACAGGAAAATAATCTACCAGCAAATTACATATCCATTCCCTATGTTTCTGCTAGAAAGCCAGCATTT
>CABHPH010158624.1:0-52395 GCA_902168325.1 Peromyscus nudipes
TTCTCAGCACTACATCTGTATCACACTTGCTTCCCTCAGGGTTCAGAGAATACCTTAGAAGAGGTGGAAAGATTCTGGAAGACACAAGTGCAGTGTCTTCTGGACAACACAGGACCTTTGCTTCCATAAACTCACAGCAGTTGTAGCACAAGGTCAAGTCAGTCAGCATGCTAGCATGGAGTGGGAAGAGGCCCATAGTTCCCCACCCCAGCTGTGGAACTATCAGCAGTTGATTGTTGGAAGAAAGAGTTTTCTCCAGGGGTATGACCACTGGTAGTCAATCATGCAACAGTGGGTGGCCCCACATCCAAATTAATATGGGCAACACAAATTGAACTCAATGAGTTAAAAAATAAAAAGAAGAGGATATGAAGTTGAGGGGAAGAACTTAGGAGTCAGGGAAGAGCAAGAGGGTGGTAGTGAGAGGTAGATGTGATCAAGTGCACTGTATACGTGGATGGAAGTATTCATTTTCATAGCAATATCAAATCAGAATAAACATTTTTATTATGATAGTTTCTACTATTACTGAAATATAAAACATCAATTAATTAAGATTCAAAAGCCCACTATTTTCAAGATCCATACCAAGAAGTGGGATGGGGAATCCAGACTCGGTCCTTTAGACTGTCAACAGCACAGCTATGTAAATACAGTAGCAGCACCAAGTACTTTCACATCTGAAGTATGCACAGGACAACATGAAAATGGGAATAAAGACGATTTGTGCTCCATGGTCTCAGTTAATTCTAAAGCAATAGCATATCTCTACTATAATTCACTTAATATTTTTTAATTAAATCACTTGTCTTTTTTTATTTGAAATTATTTGAAATAAATATACTTTATTTCAAAATGGAAACATTACTGCCAATGAGAAGTCAAACATTAAAATAGGTAGGCATATATGAGTAAATGCATGGAAACTTAACCCTGTTCATCTCTGATGCACCCAAGGTTGTCCCCTTTTCTGTGATTCAAAAATCGCATTGGTGAGTAAACTTTGCTGCTTAAATAAGAATTCAAAGCAAGGTTTAAGCCACAGCAGGAAAATTCATCAAGATGACCACTCATTAAGTCCTTGGCCATGATCAGGTGCATCTGTCTAGAAGTCAACCTGCAAGCTCTTCTGGCTGATCCTTGATTTACACAAAACAAACTCTAGGGAAATGGTTTTCACAGCCAAACTGCTTAGGAAGATCGCTGCACAGGTCCAGCACACTCTCTTTTACTTAAACTTTAGTATTTACAATCTTTTAAAAATACTTTGCATACAGCAAATTTTGTTTGATAAAATCAGGAAGTCACAAGATAGTTAAGTTTAAACTATTTAAAAGTACAGAGGCAAAACACCTCTTTCGGCACTCTGTTTCCACCTTACAGGAATAGTCCATACATTTTTGTTATACTTCTTAATGTTTTTCTAACTTATTCAGTAGGATCTATATAAAATATATATGATATATAATAAGATAATAAGATAAATATGGATTCAGATATATATATATATATACATAGAGACAGAGATAGAGATAATTAATAAACAGATGACAGATGGAGGTATATACAGAGGGGTATTATTTTATCAAAAAGAGTCTCTAATTCTTATTTTCAAAATTATCTTAAGCTAAGTATAGCAGTACATACCTTTAATCCCAGCACTCAGGAGGAAGAGGTAGGAGGATTTCCAGGTGTTTAGGCCAGTCTTATCTACACAGGGAATTTCAGTTAAGCCATGTCTGCACAGTGAGCCCCATCTCAAAAACTAAAATAAATAAATAAATAAATTTGTTTATTGAAAATTTTACAACCACTCATCAATCAGAATTAGGAAATTTGGTAGTTTCAGTCATAGTATCAATTTAAAAACATATAACATATTTTATTAGAAGAATATTGATATCTTGATCATGTAAGTATTACATTGTAAGACTTGCCCCATTGCTTACGTATTTGAACATAGTCCAGATGGTGGTGCTCTTTGGGAGGCTGTGGTACCTTTGGGTCAGAGGCATAGGTGGTAGAGGTTACTGGGGACCAGCATTTGCACAATAAAGCCAGGCCCTGCTTCCAGGCCCTTTCTCTGCTTCCTGGTTGGTCACTATTTTGTGACCTGCTACAATATTCACCCATGAACAAGGACTGAACCATGCCCATTACCATGTGTTCACTGCCATGATGGTCAAACCCTTAAGTCCAAACAAGTCCTTCCTCTCCGAAGGTGTTGCTGCTAAATATCTTGCCCCAATGGCAAGAAAAGAAACTAACACAAGTGAGAAAAACACAGCCTAACTCAGAGCTTGTTTTTAATCTTTTGAGAAAGAGTTCTTCCTATATGAGAAACTTTAGCATTTACCAGACTGTTTTGTAGAATTTACTTATTTTTGAATGTATTATTATTTCTTTTCTTATTTTACACATGATTACTGGTATAAAGGCTAATACTTCAGATGTTTATTATGTAGAGAGAACTCTTGCTAATCTCATTAGTTCTAATAAATTTAGCAAGTATTTCTTAAATTGACACTTAAAATTGTACAAGCCTTTGATGTGCTAGAGTCTTTTATTTTCTAAGAATATGTGTATGTCATTTAAAATAGCTTTTTTCTGATAATTGACTTTGTTTTAGTTTTAACTTTAAAAATTCGGTAGTTTGACTAGCCCACTAATAAACTAGTACACATGAAAAATGTCTTCCTTGTCTTTAAATGTATTGTGTATGTCTTCAATATTTCCTGACAGCCTCATTTCACCTTTCAGTTTAGTTCATGCTCAGTCTACCATGTGATTATTGCATGTAATTCCTTACTTTCTCCAACATTTTACCTTCTGAATCCTTGGGTAATCACCTTGACCCATATTGCAACTGAAAACAGAAACAATTAGAACAAAAGAGTTTATTTTTATAAATATCTACTGTGCTGCTTTCAGGGATGGCTGAGTATTACTGTCTATTTGTTTTCTTCCCATTCTTTTCCGAACATCCACTGGACAGACAGGTTTTCATCCCATGCTACATTGAAACCTGCTGTCAGTAAGGGTACTGGAAATCTCCCTGGCTTAAAATTAGATGGCAGGGCTTCATTTCTCTTCTTTTTTAACCAGCAGCAACACTCCACAGTTGAATGCTTTTTCATTTGCTGTGCACTGTTTCCACTTAGCCTCAGATGGATCACTCTCCACACTTTCCCCTCCTGCCTCACTTCTCTTTCTCCTTTTCGGGCTCTTCTTCCTCTCCCAGGCCTCTAAAGTTTGAGTCTGCATGACTGAGTTTGCACATACCCCTTTTTCTTTCCAGATTAAATGCTATGGATGATATAGATTAAAGAGATACAATGTTATAGACATTGGTCATTTCTACTACACTCTACTGTTACTCGCTGGCCTCCTAATTTCTCTCTCTGCTGTTACTCACTGGCCTCCTAATGGCTCTCCTTGCTTCTGTTCTTTCCTTTTTGCCCCATACAGTGAGATTTAAAAAATAAAAAAGAACACTTTATGCCACATCTATGGTCTTTCTTTACCCAAGAATGAAATCTGGAGTCTTTTCATGTGTCATATCCTCCATCTCTATCCCTTAGTCACTCTGTTCTACCTGCACTGACTTTGTTGATGGTTCTAGATAAACAATGGTCAGTGTTGATTCTGGGCTTCAATGCTTGTCATCTCTTCTACCTGGAAGTATCTCCCTTTCCATTATGGCCCCTTTACTCACCTCACTCAGGTCTTTGCTGAATGTCCTGTCTCTTAATCACACCATCATGATGCATGACTCTTACCCATGGCCCTCATCACCAACTCAGTCACTCACTGTCATTTACTTACCATTTTTCTCCTTTGTTGAATATCAGTTCAACAAGAACAGGCACTGAATGACAAGCATTAGTCAGTCGATATCTGTGAGTGGGTGTTTGAATCAAAGTTGAATAAAATCAGTAGTAATTGCTACCATTTCTGTCTTTAGTCAATTCTGATAAAATTCACCTTTCTGGGTCTTCTTTCATGTCCACTTAATTGGTTACATTTAATTTTTTACTAATAGTTTTCTTTCTCTAATTGATTAAGTTTCATCAAACACAGTTGTGGCCCATGGTCATTCCATAAAATTAGTGTTCTCTCTTAGCCTCAAAGCTAGTTATGTTGGGAACTTCTAACATTATCCTTTCCTTGTAGAAATAAATTTTCCTTGTCCACAATGCATTGTTACTTGACAAAATTGAGATTTGGCTTCCTAATTTCCACTTTAGAATTTTTTATATACATCAAATACAAATTTATTCTATGCTTTCATTTTATGAAAATCTTTTTAGAATTTTCCAGTTCAAGTTACATTTTTTAAACTTTGTAGTTGCTTTATAGAAATGTATTAGGCTGTCTCTTGAGAGCCTTGGGTAACTGAATCTTTATTGTGTGAGCTCACTGAATGTGCATCCAATAATTTCACTGGATGTCTACAAAGTGTCTAAAAATCAGATCGAGCCACTGAGATTTTTAAAGAATCAACTCTGAATTTTGTGTTAATTCAATATATTTAACTTATATCTAAAGCCTTAGTCCAAGTGGTCTATGGGGGCTGAGACCAAACACCAAGCACGGCTCCAGCCTCAACAAAAGAATATATAAAAATAAGTATTTATGTGCTTAAAGTTTTAATATTTGTCTTTTATCTAGTATACACCTGATATCATATAATATGGATCTCTTTGTAAGCTGGCTTTATTGCCCCATTTCTATTATTTTCTTTCTAACTTGCTACATAGTTGCTATTCCGTACAAAAATAACAAACACTATTTCTAAAGGTATCCCAGGAAAATGTTGATTTTTATGATTCTAGGTTCATTTTTATGAAATGAATTAATTAAATAGTAATCTGAAACTATTCATATTAATCATGATACATTACGTGTAATTTAAAATACCTACCTTTTTAAATTGGTGGGATAAACCATTTCTTTCACTCGGCAGTACCCTTTCCAGATCACTGGATCTGATTTGGAATTTAAAAACATAAAACAAACAAACAAACAAACAAAACACAGATGGTGCTGTGAATTGGTCCAGATGTTGCACTCTATGATACCAGTCAGTGAACAAACCACATTTTACGCTGTTCTTCTTTGGGAGGCAGTCAAACTACACAAGTCAGCTTTTAAAACTAGAATATGTAAAAGCCCTTGAACTTGAGTTCAGATTAGTACATTCTGCTCAATCATCCTTGTGATTTGGGAATTGGTTTGCATTATGGAAACCCTACTTTTCTTTTGCAAGCATGCCATAAGTTTTATTTAAAGAAAGCTACCCAGAGCTCAGTGGATACTGAGAAGAGCAATTTGAATACTTTGAACACAATCTCCATTATTAGCCTTTGTGCTGTATGCCTCTAAATGAAGCATAGCATGACATAATAGGCAGATCAGCCACAATTAAGCCCCTGAATTAAAGGCAAGAAATGAGACGTTTTGACAGCTCGGAACATTATGTTTCATGGGCTCAGTACACAGCGTGGTAACACAGGTGTTCCTGTAATTGCAATACAAAAGAAGGATTCAGAGCTCTGTGGCCTCTTTGGAGTCTCTTGTGTGATGAGATGTGAAGATCAGGTGTTGGTATTGTATCCTTGTCATTAAGGGAAACACAACTGAAAACATTTCAGAGTTTGCGCTGACCTGATACAAATCAAGGGTACTTGTGGAGCTTCTTTTTCATGGGGCCTAAATTTCTGTATGGATACCTGTCTTTCCACAAACATCAAATAAAAGTATTTAATGGCCTTTCTAAACAAAAGATTCAAATTTTTTTAAATATCTTCTTTGCAGTTTTTCATATTTGCCCTTCTCATATTAAAATGTATCCAAATTCTGCCATTTTCTTAGCTAGCCTATGAAAGTGATGCTCAGTGGTAGCATTGATATGAGAAAGAATGTGTTTACTTGTTCCTTTCAGTAGAAGAAAGAATGGAAGGCAGTGGAAGAGGAGAGGAAGTGTGGCCCTTTGCGGCAGATTGTGATCATTATGCTTATGAACCACACACCATTTGATGTTCTGTGATAGAGAGCAGTTGTTGTTCGGGGATCTCTGGGAATACATTGGATCCCAAGAGCAAGGTTCTGGAAAGTACTGAGAAAACAGCAGATGAAAGTTAAATCTGTTGGGAGAATGCAAATGACACTCACAAAGTGCAGATGTGCACAATGCTGTCATCTGCTGAGAGCATCCATGTATAAATGGGGCAGAGAACTGCATCTGAGTACAGAAAGGCAGTGGAGGAGCCTCAGAGCCAGTGCCGCTTCCAGCTGTTCCTGCTGAAGGAAACCTGTAGTCAGATCTCCCAGAGCCGTCTTCATCTGCCCAATAAGGTAGCAGGCACCCCAAGGACTAAATCCATGAGGACTCCCTTGGCTTGTGTTATCCATAGCAATAAACCCAAGCCTTAGGATAGCATTTTTAATCCATAGAGGAAAGTAAAGTCTCGACTATACTCAACGATGTTTTAAAGTCATTGGCAATGTACCATTGATTATTTATGAGAATATACGAGACATTCCCCAGGTACTCTGGAACCACCCCAGTTCTCTTCTGTAGCTTGTATTTGTCAAGAGTAGCTACAGAATGCAGTGAAAACAGCACATTGTTGAGATAGGAACAGAGTGGCCTAGCACTTGAGCAAGTTGTCTATAGAATCATCTCCTTTCAAACAGGGATTTTGATGATGACCTAAACAGTAAGGATTTGGTGCACATGAAATGACCCACACCAGGTAGTTATTAATAACCACAATACCTTCCCATGGGAGGCCTTACCTTCTTGTAGGAGGGATTGGTGATGGGTTGGGAGGGGGAGGCTGGAGGGGCAGGAGGAGGGAAGAGGGGGATCTTTGACTGGTACATAAAATGAATAAAAAAATTTCTTAAGGAAAAAATTAAGATTCTTAAGTTATCCCCCAACTCCTTGAGCAGGTTATTCATCAGCACTTGAGCCCTGTGATTCACATGACTCTCATATCAATACAGGTAAGATTTTTAGTGTCCTTCATCTGATGAGCAAGCTGGGTGTGCCCAGTGGAATATCTACCCATTCTGGTCAGTTTATTTTAGCCTTGCAAGACTCTCTCCCAAACTTCAAAGCTTATGTTAACCTCTGCAGTGTAATAAGCCCATTTCATTAGCTTACTGTGTGTATGTTAATGGAAGGTCTCTATTTCTGTGAATTCAGACAAGGTTTCTTTTTAATTTTCAGAGTGAATCCGAATCATAGAGCATGAGGTATGTAGCAAAAGGCTGCAATTAAACCATACAGCACAGTAGCATTTTAGAACTATTACTTATAAATTGGAAAAGAGCCTTTATCTGACTCTTTAAGGGATATCTATATGAAGAAGACATTGCCTGCTGCTTATGGCAGTTTTATTCTTTAAGTGAAATTGATAGTATGCATCGCTTTCATTTCTACAGATGCTACCTTGGTTCTGCACAGCTTCTCTACACTGAAGGCACAATCTATGCTTCTGATCTAAGAACTGCACTCGAGCAAGTTGTCTATAGAATCATCTCTTTTCAAACAGGGATTTTGATGATGACCTAAACAGTAAGGATTTGGTGCACATGAAATGATCCATACCAGGTAGTTATTAACAACCAATGCTGATTAAGCCTATTGAAAGTTTTAAGTCCTTTTTATTAATGGCCAGACCAAAATCAGGCTGAGTGTCTTGGTGCCCAAGCTCAGGAGTATAGCATTTTTAAAGACAAAAACCATAATTACATCAGTGCTCAAGAGGAGGGAGGTGTTACGTTAGTGAGGGATTTAGAGTTGCCTAGTAACATCTGCTTTGCAAGGCCCAGTAGTATCTTCCAGACACTATATAATATGTTTGGACCATGATCAAGGTCATGGACAGTCCCAGAAGCATCAGCAAAGGTAAATGTGGCTGTTGGGGATGAAAAGCTGAGAAATGACCAGGCAGGCACAAAATAACATTGGGACAAGGATGGCACTACCTTAGTCATTTCACAGGAGGCACCCTACCCCCTCACACTAAAGATTAAATTAGTAATTTTATCATATTTTTGGCTATTGAACATTCCTAATTCTGAAGCATAATTTTAGAATAATTTCTATGATAGAATTATTTCACTGCCAACTTTTCTCTTACTGCCTATCATTGTGGCCCATAGAAGCAGAACATAGGGAAGAAAGAATGCCAGCTGGAAAGAGCATCCGGTGCAAGAAATGTTGAAACCCTTCTTTAAAACCTTGTGTCTCCTCAGCCCTAAATGGGATTTCTCCACCAAATCCCTCCCCTCAGAGTTCATAGAACCCTTCAGAAGAGGAGGTTGAAAGAGTATAAGAGTCAGAGGGGATGGAGGACACCAGGAGAACAAGGCCCTCTAAATCCACTGAGCAAAATTCATATGAACTCACAGAGACTGAAACAGCATACACAGGGCCTACACAGGTCTTGTCTTAGGGTTTCTATTCCTGCAATGAAACACCATGACCAAAAATCGAGTTGGGGAAGAAAGGGATTATTTGGCTTACACTTCAGCATTGCTGTTCATCACTGAAAGAAGTCAGGACAGGAGCTCAAACAGAGCAGGATCCATACAGAGGCCATGGAAGGAGGCTGCTTATTGGCTTGCTTCCCATGGCTTGCTCAGCCTATCTTCCTTTTTTTTTTCTAAATTAAGAAATTTTCTTTATTCATTTTACATACTAACTGTAACATGAATCTTAAAGAGTCTTATTAATAAAATCAAACCTGAGCCAGGTATTGGGGTGAAGTGGGAGATCAGAGAACCAGAACAAGCCACAGCTATCTCACCTCACCAGATCCTCAGCTGGTCTTGTTTCCTCAGACTGGAGGCCTCTGAGTCCTCATCCAGAATGGGTCTCAGCTGAACTGCTGCTCAAAAGCCTGAATGCTTAACCAGCCAAAAGCTTCTAGTTTCTGGTCCTCACGCCTTATATACCTTTTTGCCTTCTACCACCACTCCCTGGGATTAAAGGCTCACTTTCTGGGATTAAAGGCGTGAGTCACCATGCTTGGCTGTATCCTTGAACACATGGATTTCTGCCTCTGGAATGCTAGGATTAAAGGCGTGAGTGCCACCATTTTCTAGCCTCTGTATCTAGTGGCTGTCTGTTCTCTGACCCCAGATAAATTTATTAGAGTGCACAATATTTTGGGGAATACAATAACACCACATTTCCCCTCTTTTGTCTAAAATTAAAAAAAGCTTATAACTAATACATGAAAAATTATATCCAGTAAGTATATACAATATACACGGTCAAGATTACATTAACGGTGTCTAGTCCATTAACATTTGACAGATTCAGATAAAAAAACTCCATTATATGTATTAACAATGTCCAGTCCAGTAACATTTGATAAACTCAGACAAAAAAATTTTCATTACTTATCTTGTTTAAAACATGTAGTTCATTTTTAAAAGTATTTTTTCTTTTCATAATAGATTCAGTAATCTACCTTTTGTCATTTTTGTATCTTCCCCTTTTTCTTTTCAGAGTAGATTCAGTGATCTACCTATTTATCCTATTATTTCTTTATCTTTTTTCTCAGAGTAGATTCGATGATCTATCTCATATCTATATTCTCTTTTTCTTTTTGCTTTCTAGGGGTGAAGATATCTTTAGGGAATCCTGAAAAGAAATTTTTTGGGTTAATTGTCAAGACCTGTATCATTTGTTCAGTCTCTGCATATTGAGAAAGTTCAGGGCTTGTCTCAAGTCTTTGTTCAAGTAGTCTGTCAGGCTGGATCATCTCAGCTAGCCATGTCAAAATTGTCCTGACCAGTTTGTAGTCCAAAGCTGATCTTTCCGTGGTGTTAATCAGCTTAATGGCTTTGCCATAGTCCATGTGGAATCATCATTGTGGGCTCCTGTCATCCTTTTGAAGATTTCAAAGTCGCTGTTAGGTGTGGTCATGGTTCCCTGCAGACTTTTTTTTTTTTTTACCTCCTCTGTGGTTTGGAGTAATCACAGTCTGATGAATGTCTGTCTCTCAGAACCACGAATGTTCTTCCCTGGAAGAGAAAATCTTCACAGCAATTTCTTCCCACCATTTGTCTTGCCAAACTTTTCCAAACTGACCTTTGCGGATGCTTTCTTGTAACACGATGGTCCTGGCAATTCTTCTCTGAACAAGCAGTAGTAAATCCTTTGTCCCAGGTAGCAGCATCACCACAGTCACCAACATGATGAGAAGAAGCCAGCAACTCAGAGTAGTGGCCACTGACTCCATGGTCCCACCACTGTTTGTGGCTCGGCCCTGGCCGAAGCTGCTCCTGAGCAAGTCTCCTAGGCCGGCCTGAAACTCGGGATCCTCCTGCCTCTGCCTCCTTCAGCAAATCCAACCAGAGTGCTGGGATTAAAAGGCATGAGTGCTACCATTTTCTAGCCTCTGTATCTAGCGGCTGTCTGTTCTCTGACCCCAGATAAATTTATTAGGGTGCACAATATTTTGGGGAATACAATACCACCACAACTAACCACATATCTCCCTCTCATCCCTTCTCCTGCTCCCCTCTCAGGCTTCTCCCCAACCCACCCCCATCCCTTCCTCCAAAAAGAGTGGGGGCTCCCATGGGAAGTCAGCAAAGCCTAGTACATTCAGTTGAGGTGGGATCAAGCGCTCCCAGACCACCCCTCCCCCGACATCAAGGCTGAGCAAGCTGTCCCCACCTTCTTCTAGAACCTACGACCAACAGCCCATGGATGGCACCACCCACCATGGGCTGGGCTCTTCCCCCATGGATCACTAATTGAGAAAATGCCTTACAGCTGGATCTCATGGGGGCATTTCCTCAACTGAAGCTTCTTCCTCTGATGACTCTAGCTTGTGTCAAGTTGACACACAAAACCATCTAGTACAGGTCTGAAACAGGTCCCCAGCATATATTTCGTGGCTTCCAGTTTAGTGTTTTTATGGGATTCCTGAGTATGTAAATGAGTGCGGCTCTGATTCCTGTGCCTTGGCTTGGGCTCTTTTTCTTCTGTTGGTTTATAGTGTCCAACTTTGATATGATAGTGTTCGTTTTATCTTAGTATACAGAATGAGTGAATAAATGAATGAAAACCTAGCTACTAGAGTAAAGGTTAACAATTTAACTGCTAATTTACACCTGCTGAGAGAGAGAAGATTGTTTCTCCCCCCCACCAATGGAGTGACACTGAATATATCCAGCACTCCAGGGCAGGCCTGTTCAGAAGTAGTTGACCAACATAAAATGAATTCCAGCTTTTTGTGTGCTTTTATTTGGTTTGGTGGGGGTCTTTTGATTTGTTTTATTTTGTTTTCTTGGTTGAGGGGGTTGTATTGGGTTTTTGTTTTTATGAGAAAGAACTTAAAATTGGGTGTGTAGGAAAGGAAAGAGGATCTGAAAGGACTTGAGGGAGGGGACGAATATGATCAAAATATATTTAAAATTAAAAATTGTTCTAGATAATAAAAAATATAATTAAAAACACACAAAAACACTTGTGTCTTATCCACCAGCATGGAATTCAACAAACAGAGCAGTCACTGAGATGACGACATGAAATAAATGGAATTTGTTCTGCTTCTCCACTGCTCAGGGGTCATCAGTTGCACCTGAAAACCAGAGCAGACATCGTCCTGTGGTAGTTACAAAGGGCCACGGCTCAGCCTTTTAGAAGTCACCCACAGGACACTTGACTGGCCACTCTGTGCTACTCTGCAGGTGTCTAGGAGTAGGAAGTCACAACTGACTCCTCCTGGTTTTGTCTCTTTCATGGAAGGAAGGCTTCTAGACAAAGTGACATGAGTCATCTCATCCTCTTATTAATTCCTTGTTCCAACAGTAGTACTTTAATTACTGAAACAAACAGGAGAAATGATTCACAGACACTCTAACTCCTTTTGGTCTAATTGCAGACACACATATATAATCCTTTTTTTAAAATTCCATATCTTTAATTTTCAAGATTTCTGGTACTATGTGGAGCAACAGTGACGTTAGTGGGCTTGAAGCGGGACAGTGACCTTTGATGACTCGTTTTAGGATGTTAGTTTTTACCCACAGAAGGGGCATTTTTGTTCCTTTCTGCCTTGAGAGTCTTCATCTTTCATTTGGTACAGAATACACAGAAAGATCAAGGTTTCTATTTTGGTGGCACCTCAAAGACCTCAAAACTATATTTTCTAACAACTTTATGTTCGAACAGTTTCTGCCATCTGGAAGGTACTTCCTGGTTATTCTCATCTTTTCCAATATCTGTGTATCAGTCAAGCTGGTTTCTTGGTTTTTGGGGTTTTTTTTTTAGTCTTAATTTCAACCACAAAATGTTTCACAGAGCAGCTGTGATATTTAAATAATGTAATATGTGTGAAAGCATTGTGCTCGGAGCCGGAGCCATCAGTACAATCTAGGTGTGACTTTCCTTTTCCATTTTAGTCACTCACGTCTACATTAATCTTCACCATATACTGCCATCTTCAACATAAAGTAGTACAGATTTCTAGAAACCCACATGATGGTATAACTAAACACTCATACAACTAACCATGCCCTTTGAGACAAAAAATTTTCCTGAGAGAATCAATGTGGACTTCAAACCAAACTTATAAATATTTACACACTAAGATAGGTGTTGCCAGATGGTTAATAAGGAAATGACTAAGAAAATTGTTGCACAGCCACAGCCTGAATTATTTCATAGCATGCAAAATTATACTACAGAGTTTTTAAAGATGATACCAAGTATGTCTATATTTCTCCATGACCTGACCTCAGGGTGACCAATTCTTCTCTTGCAAAGTAATATGCAACTCTGTCTGCTGTTCTAGCTTATGCTTTTCTTAATATCTCATTTCTTTAGTATCCAAATTGAGCATTTGAAATTATTTTCTATCATTATAATCCTCATCATTGCCATCATCTTCCAGCATATTACATGTGCTGTTATGGTAGGATTGTGCTATGAAGCTTTCCTCTGGACTTTACAACTCAAGGAATGAAGCCACACAACATAGTAAGAGCCCAATAAGTTTGTGATGTGATTGAGTGACCATCCTGATGTAGTGTATAGAACAGAGGTCTAGCTGTCAAGTTCATGTTCATGTACTGTCTTAATAAAGAAATGGAAAACTAATAAATAACCTCTACTCTAGCTACATCTAAATCATCTACTTGGTGTTTCTCTTTAACCTAGGAGGCACAGTTAGCTGGACAACTTCCCCAATGTTTCTGATTATTTTTTGTTCTGGGAACTAATCACTCCCTCCCAACTCAGGCAGACTATGACATCATGTGTTCTAAAACTGTGAAGCAAGGAATCTGAGGAGATGGCTGCCTGGGTAAGATGACTGCTGCACAAGCAAGCAAACCCAAGTTGGAATCCCCAGAACACACATTAAAAAAAAAACTGTAAGCAGCAGCACTTGTCTATAATGTTACGGCTGATGAGGTGAAGACGAGAAAATGTCTGGGGCTTGCTGGTCTAGTCTAAACAGTGAGCTCCAGGTTCTATGGAAAGCCCTGTCTCAAAATAGAAGATGGAGAAGAAATTGAGCAGACACCTGATGCTAACTATTGGCATCCATGTGGCTATACAAATAGATGTACACACACACACACAGGGAGAAGGAAGCAGACTACCAGGAAATTATCAGGCCACAGGCAGAGAAACAGGTCAATGTAGCTGTGCTCACCATTTGTATTGATATAGTACAAAACATTTTCTTTCCCTTGACACACACTCTGAAACCAACAGATGACTTCGAAAATTTCACAGAAGTCTATGGTCAAGCTAAAGTATTAAACAATCAGATAATCAGTACAAATTTCATGACTTCCATTTTTTCTTTAGAGTTAGCATGAATAAAAAAGGTTACCCCAAAAGATATGAAGACTAAAATGTTATGTTTTACAGTTTGGGGAAGGCTAAATAAATTTGCCTTAAATTTTTCTGTTTGAAGATTTTAAAATCTTAATGATTCATTTCAACTACAGTGATATTAAATTGATCCACTCTAGAACATCTTAGCTTTCTGCATATTAATCTACACATTTGTCAACACGTGTGATTAAACTATACAAGACAAAGAATATAGCACAATAAATTACTTTAATTTTATTAACTATGAGCAACTACTATTTTTAAATTCTACTTGAGCCTCTTTCTATTATTGCTCCACATCTGCAAAAATAAGAAAATGTTGCAAAAATACTATGATGATCACTAACACACTGGTTAGAGCTGAGGTCTATAGGGTTATGCTCTAGAGTTCCTGCCTGTGGCAGAGGTATTATGCTGTGCAACTTTCTGCTTCCAGGTCAGACTCAATTTACTCTACAACTAATCTTGTATTTCTTATAATTTCGTTTATAGAACCACATTACTCATGAATGTTCAAAATGCTAGAAAACCTTTTTCATGTAAAGGACAATTCTGGAAAGAAGAAATTAGACTGAGATAATACTATGTGTTTGGGGGTTTGTAGAGCCTTTAAATAACTGACAAATCACCTTAATATTTGCTGTTGAATTACATGAAAATTCAGTGATTATAGAAAGCTTTTCCAGATTTTAATCTAATGAGTCAATCTAATGAAATATCTTCAAAGTCTGAAATTCATTCAAAATCAGAGTAACTGGCTGATGGAGGTGAGTTTTTATATGTGCTCTAAGTATTAATGAAAATATTGATAAGATTTTCTTGGTGAAGAGATTTTCATGACTTCCATTTTTTCCAAAGCAAGAAAAATTTTTGAAACAAGCTTTACTCATGCTTTTTAATCAGACTGTAAATCTTCTACTTCTTCCAAGAAGCCACAACTTTCAATGATTTGTATTTCTTAAAGAATGAGCTGCAATGAAATGTCACCGTTGGAACAGGGTAATAGTAACCAAGCCAGATACCATTTTGTTAATTTATATCAAGAAGTCCAACTGCTTAGGAAAGCAAGTGTGCAAATCCATTATTCAGGATATGTCTACCTGTGGGCACATGTATCAGCAGTGAAAAACAGTGTGTTGTGAGATTGGTTGGCAAATGTGAATGCAGAAGAAAGATAGAAAGCCCTATGGTCTTTATACTGGCTTCACAAGCAATGACTACTGTGTATAAGCTTTTGTAGGCAGATTCTTCGGCTTTTGAGACAATCTTCTTTCTGGCTCAAATGTTAGAGGTATATTTGTTATACCTGTATAAGTTATAATTGTATTTCACTTTGAATATAAATTTGTCATTTTTCTCCTTCAGATAGAATACAATACCATAAATCATATTTTCAATTCATTTAATATTTGAAGTCTTTGTTGCATTTTTTATATAGGCAATATCCAGCCAAGTATCTTCTTGGTATACCCTGGTATTCTATACATTTTTTATTGATACTGATATTGAAATATTTCTATAGATGGCTGATTGTTTCATTACATCATTAATTCTTAATTTAAATGTCAGATAACCTTAGGATGCAATAGCATTACAGATATTTGTCCTAGAAAAAATGAATATAATGTATGTACACCACTTAAAGTGTTTGATGGGAAACTTAAATTTTGTCCCTCCAATACAGATCTCTCAAACTCTACCTTTTATTTCTAAACCAGATCAAACCTATACTTATTTTCAAAATGAGACAAAATTTAAGGTATAATATATAATTCAACTCATAATCTACCAAATAGAGTGAAGTCCTATGGCTGAGCAGCCTGTAAAATTGAATCTAGACTTATGTCATGTCCTGAAGAGCTAGTTTTGATCCTAAGAAGGATGGGGATGAGCAAGACACCAAGGGTTTGATCTGAAGCTCTCAGCACTGGTCCTTATAGTCTCCAAGTTTTATTCAAAGGAAAAGTTTGGGGGCATGATGACTCACCTACCTTGTGACCCTAAAGAACAGGAATGACTGGATTCACTCTACTCAATTTAAAAATGGGAGACTAGTACCCATGATCTCTAGACTGACATACTTTAAACAGTCATCAGGCAATACATGTTCAAAAGATAAAGCCTCTTGTTTAATTTAATAATTTTTTGAGATTTTCATACATTGGTATTTTATTTATAATTTCCCCTTACCCTCAAACTCTTCCCATAGCCCCCATCTCTCTCAAATCCACAGCCTCTTATTTATTGTTGCTACATATATACATATATATGTTTGTATATACACACAAACACACACGTTGACCTTTTTCGCCTCTCAAACCTTGAACATGAACCCATATTGATGAAGACACTTTGGACACAGGCCTTGGAGGAACCCATCCGGAACTGACAAGGAAGCCTCCTCCCTGAGGACTAGCTCTCATAGTACCCTGAGGTGCTATGCAAACTGCCAAAGGTGGAAAGAAATCAGAGGTCCTACACTTTAATGTAGCTGTACAAAGAGTCTGGGGTAGTAACTCAGATAAAATATGCAGTAGACAAAATGCTTAAGTAAGTACTCCAAATATAATGCAACATTCTTCAGACATTCATGTGTTATTTTTAAATTGTCCAGCCTAGTATTCATCATTGTCAATATACTTGCAGAATTATATTTTCATCCAGTCATATGCATCTAGCAGTGTGAACTACTTTACAATAGCATCCTCAGGTGCTTGTCAATGCTCAACAAAATAAGTCAACAGTGAATGTAAAGCTCTAGATATATATTAGTTATTCTAAAATGCTGCACTGCAAACATATCAAATATCGAAGCTTATCTTTATTTATGTTCAAATGGTGTGGATCAAATCCTCTTTAAAATCTCCCCCAAGATCCAGCTATACCACTCTTGGGCATATACCCAAGGAATGCTCAACCATACCACAAGGGCATTTGCTCAGCTATGTTCATATCAGCATTATTTGTAATAGCCAGAACCTGGAAACAACCTAGATGCCCTTCAACCGAAGAATGGATAAATAAACTGTGGTACATATATACAATGGAATACTACTCAGCAGAGAAAAACAACGACATCATGAGGTTTGCAGGCAAATGGAGGGATCTAGAAAAAATCCTCCTGAGTGAGGTAACCCAGACTCAGAAAGACAAACATGGTATGTACCCACTCATAGGAGAATACTAGTTGTGGAACAAGGATGACTGGTCAGCCACTCACAACACCAGGGAGGCTACCTGGAAAACAGGACCCCAAGAAAGACACGGGGATCGCCCAATGATGGAGAAATGGATGAGATCTACATGAACAGACTGGACATGAGTGGGGATAATGAGGGGCGAGGGGCGAGGGAGAGAGAACTTGGGGGAGCGGGAGATCCCAACTGGATCAAGTGCAGAGAGGAAACACAGGGAATGTTCATGATAAATGAAGACCGCATGAGAATGGGAAGAGGCAGAGTGCTGGAGAGGCCCACGGAGATCCACGGAGATGCCCCCACAATAGACTGCTGGCAATAGTCGAGAGGTAGCCCGATCTGACCTACCCTGGTGATAGGATGGCCAAACACCTTGATTGTCGTACTAGAAGCCCCATCCAGTGACTGAGAGAACTAGATGCAGATATCCATGGTCAGGCCCTGGGTGGAGCTCCGGGAGTCCAATTGGCGAGAAGGAGGAGGGTTTATGTGAGCTAGAGTTGTTGGGACCAGGGATGGATGGAATACAGGGACAAGTGGCCAAACAAACGGAAACACATGAACTGTGAACCAATGGCTGAGGGGCCCCCAACTAGATCAGGCCCTCTGAATGGGTGAGACAGTTGATTGGCTTGATCTGTTTGGGAGGCATCCAGGCAGTTGGACCGGGTCCTGTGCTCAGTGCATGAATTGGCTGTTTGAAACCTGGGGCTTAGTAGAGACCCTTGGCTCAGCCTGGGAGGAGGGGACTAGACCTGCCTGGGCTGAGTCCACCAGGTTGATCTCAATCCTTGGGGGAGCCTTTGCCCTGGAGGAGATGGAAATGGGGGGTGGGCCGGGGAGAGGGGGGCGGGGTGGCAGGAGGGGTAATGGGGTGATCTATGACTGATATGTAAAGTTGAATTATATTGTAAAATAAAATAAAATAAATTATATATAAAAAAATCCTCTTTAAATCCTCTTTGAATTGTTTCATATTCTCAAGCTATGTCAGTGTCGTTGTTGCTTTGAGAAACAACTGCCTAAACTCGAGCAGAATAAGAACAAACACAACATGCTGAAGTGGGCTAGGAAAAGCACAGGAAGCTTCAACCTAACACAAAGAAATACAGGCAGTTAAGGAATTCTGAGACCTGGAGAAATAGTCTTCCCCCGGGAAGATCACCCCATTGGTTATCCAATAACCAAAGGTCAGCTCTGAAAACATACGTACTGTGGGGGACACGCCCCCAATTTTCCCCAGCATACTCTTCAGTAGGGAGAAGTGGGAAATATTTAGATAGAAATACAGAGAGGAGAGAGACAGATAGATAGAAACACAGGATAGCCTCAGGAGGGCCTGGATTAAAACCCACCAGCCCCTTCTGTTTCTTCCAAAGGGCTATTTATAGAAATGCCAAGCAGTGGAGCAAAAGACCCCCCCCCAGCACAGCCAAGTGCAGACCCTTCCATACACCTGGTAGCCATGCACGTGGTCAATTCATCCCCTTATGCAGCCCTACTGTGTAAAGCAAGCTCAGATCTCACTAGAAAACCTCTGTGGGCTCCCAAAACATACAAGTAACATTTAAAAAGACTAAGTCGGGTATATTTTTGTATTTAGGCATATAAATGTATATACAGGTACATAGATATAATAACAGCTTTTGAAAAAGGAGGCATGAATTTGAAAGAGAAGAAGGAGGGCTACGTGGGAGGGTGTGGAGGAGTGAAGGGCAAAGGGGAAAATAATGTAAGTATATTATAATTTAAGAAAATAAATGAAACTAATTTTTAAACTCAATTTCAAATACAGAGGTAGAAAGGCTGGAGGAATCTTTGGACATATAATTGTGTCTCCCTTTGCAATCAGCTTCAGACTTAAGTTTCATGACTGTTATTTCTGTTCAGAGTTAACTTGAGCAAAATTTTGGTAAAGAATAAACTAACTTCAAAGCTGAATTAAAGGGCTTGCTACATCCATGCATGTGCATTCTCGTATTTGAGACTTTAATGACTGTTCTGTTAATGCAACATTGTCATGGAGTATGGGTGGCTTTCATAGCACTCTTGCCGTCGCTATAATTAATTCTCACTTGGAACGAGCACAGCATTCATCACATTTTAGATGGTGCTCCAGCACACTGTGTCAGAACAGAAGGAAGGCGGTGATTGACAAAATGTTTATGTGACGGATACACTCACCATATAAATACACATTTGATGAACTCGAAAATTAGCTCGCTGTTTGGAACACTGGTGCATATTTTAAAGACCTAACTTCACAGAAGTGCTATTTTCCACTGCTCATTTCAGCTAAAAAGAGTTTAGTAACATAAAGTTCATATACCAAAACAAAATGATTTACTTTATTCAGCCATTTCGAACAACTTATGGCAGGGAATAGCAGGAAGCTTAAGGCCAGGCCACTTAAATTCCAATAACATGCAAGGAATCAGTTTTACTTCAGTCAAAGGAGAAGTCCAAATGTTTTTGTCTAGTACTGATATCCTTTGGCACTTTTGATTGATCTTAGATATGAGTACATATCTTCAACTATCTTAGTTTTTAGAATTAATGAAGCACGCGTACTAATTAAGTGAACTACATTTCCAGTTTACTCGCTCCTTTGTTTCCAATCCTTAATTCTATTCCTATTCACCCTAGTTTCTAAGGAATTGCTTCACTTTGATTCTACCTTATACAGTGTTCAGTTGTCCTGTTCCTTAACCTTCATCCTTGCTAACCTTGCTATATGATATCTCTTCAGAGAGAGATTTCCATAAGAGACTTGCCATGGTGATTTCTCATGAATCCACAGGCCGGTTGGACCATGTTTGTTTTCTCTCTGATGAGCATATTATGTGTGTGAATATCAGCTGAGGTCTGGCTGTTCTAACATAATCCAGTTCACCTGTTTTATGTGTGGTTGGACCTATAGGAATAGCTGGGCCATGTGTTTCTCAAAATTCAGGAACATATCTGGACTTTCTCTTCAGACAGTTTGGGCATGGAGAGCAAAATTGCTTCCAGGGTGTCCTGAGACCCACACCTTGGATAGGCCCAGGAATATTCTGCATCTTATTTGGCCAAAGCAAGTTTCAAGATTTCTTTAGATTCAAGAATAAAAGAAACAGACCCAGAGAGAAGAGGCTAAAATGTTCCACTGTAAATCTTTTGATAAAAAAGAAATAAAAATGGGCTAGAAAGATGGCTCAGTACTTAGGAGCACTTTCTGCTCTTGCAGAAGACTCATGTTTGGCTCCTAGTATGTAGATAAAGCAGCTAATAATTTCCTATAACTCCAACTTGAGGGGCTCCAACATCCTTGTCTGGCCTCGGGTCTCAGGAATTTTTATTAGAATAAAATGGAAAGTTTTTAGAAACAATAATTGTTTTGTAAAATAGCTTTCCATTCTAAAGGAGTTATCATTTCATGGAATTAAACAAATGGGAGTATGCAATATGATTTTGACACCAGACAAACAGAAACACATATTTTACTTCTGAAATTTACTCTTGTGTGACTGGCCAAATCGCCACTCTAACTTCACACTGTATTATAGACACATCATGAAGCACTCATAGAGTATTTTATGTAACGTGAATACACATACCAAACACCAATCAAACTTTCCTTGTGTACGAATTCACACTTTGACAAAAATGAATGAACCTAAAAGGGAAGAACCCAAGGAATTTTGGCACGGAGCCTGCCCATCTAAAAGAGATTTAGAGGGCCTATATTTTAAGTTCCTTGAAAAAGAACCATTTATTAAAAGTAGGATTTCAAAAACTAGCATTTTTTGTGATATTTTCAACCTCATTTTTATTGAGTTGTCTTTTATGCATAAGCTGTCAAAGTATTTTCTTGGATCCAACATTTAATACTGTAATTTGCCATAAGGAAAACTATCCTAAGGCAAACACAGAACTTTCATCAAACCTGTCTGGGAGGGACTGGAGGGTTGGATCAATGGTATATGACCACTACGTGCTCTTACAGAAGACCCAGATTCAATTCCCAGTACCCATATGGAAGTTCACAATCATCTGTATCCCCAGTTCCAGAGGCTCCAAAGATCTTTGTGGACACTGCACACACCTGTTACACAGACATACATACAGGCAAAGTGCCCATATACATTGTGGTAGTTTGAATGTAACTGGCCCCCATAATCTCATCGGTAGTGACGCTATTAGGAGACGTGGCTTTGTTGCAGTGGATATGGCCTTGGTGGAGGAAGCGTGTCACTGTGGGGGCAGGCGTTGAGGATTCCTATGTTCAGGGTACTACCTAGGGTTCAGTCAACTTCCTGTTGTATGTAAGATGTCGGCTTCTCAACTACTACTCCAGTACCATGTCTGCCTGCATGCCAACATGTTCCCCGTCATGATGGTAATGGGCTGAACCTCTGAAACTGTAAGTGAGCCGCCCCAATTAAATGTTTCCTCTTTAAGAGTTGCCATGTCATGGTGCCTTTTCACACCCTAACTAAGACACACATAAAATAAGTACACATAAATATTTTTAAACTGTCTTGGAAATGTGTAGTTTATACTTTCACATTTTTAGGATCTCTCTCTCTCTCTCTCTGTGAGATATGGACTCTTGAGTTTCTTGATAATCCATGACAAAAATATACTAACAACATGTATAGTCAAAATGAATGGATGAATAAAGTATTCAATGCTTCCAAAAGATTGTTTGCTATAAGGGAGAAAAGAACCAGTCTCTCATTTATTTGAAAGATAATTTATTTGCATCTTCTGTACCCAGAAGACAAAACTAAATCATTGTTATATAAATGTAGAAAGTATCTTTCATCATTTTACAGAAGTCTCAGGACTTCACATCTCTAGAGTCACAGTTAATCTTGTAGCTCACAGATATTTTGAGCTGGTTATACCCTCTCTTCTGTGAGATGTTTTGTCATTTATTCCAAATTGTTCATTTACACATTATTTATCTCCTCGGTCAAGGTCACTGATACATAGTGAAGCTTCTTCCCTCTAAGCAGAATGAAAATCATCCCTGGAGAAATGGTGCTTTGGAAACCTCATTTCGGGGTGCTACTTCCCAAAAGGAAAATTGTTGAGAAAGGATCAACAATCTTTAATTCTATCAGAAATTTAATCTTGTAATGAGGCCTGAAAATTCCATTTTTGTTAATAGAAAGAGAATCAGCATGAAATGTGGTGAACAAACCGTTTCCACTGGCGGCTAACACAGTCACACTGAGTCACCACAGACTCAGCATAATAAAACTGATTTAATTACATTGAGGGGAAGGCAGTGGGGATGAACTGGATTGGCTCCGTCAGCCAATACAAAGAAGACACACAACTCAAACTTACTATTGGGAAAGTAATGTGCTTTCTGTACTGAGCAGACGTACTCTTCCCTAGCTGTGCTATTAACAGGTGTCCTAACAGGTAGCAATGTTGTTCTTATTGAAAATCAACAGGAAAAAAAAAAGCAATTAGCTGTTGTGTTCATTTCTTTGGGCCACTTCTTAACCGTCTCTTATCTGAATGTTTTTATCTCTTAAAACTGAATATATCTCCAAGGTGATGCCATCAGGAGGTGGTGGCTTGAGGACAATTACATGAGACAGAATCCCCATGAATGGAGTTAGCACCCTTATCAAGGACTCCCATGAGAGTGTGTTTGCCTTTCCCACTATGAGAGAACACAATAAGTCACAAACTACGAATTAGGAAACATCTTATCCCCAGGTACCAAATCTATGTCTGCCTTCATCTGAGATTTTTCAGCCATCATATAAGATATCTAGGTTATACAGTTGGACTGAAATCATTCTTGTGAATTAGACTAAAAGCTCTAAGGACATTTATCAAATGCACACAGGACATATTGTCCTGTTTTCCTTTTTATTAATTTGGTAACAAGTCCATTTAAAATAAGGTATGTATGCATATACATATAATTGAGTAATTAAGGTTATATGTCAAATGAAAAGGGAGCATACCTAAGCCATGAACAGCCTTCATGAACCCAATCTCCAGGCCAGAACCTAAATCTAGCTATCAGACCAGTGGCCCCCATGCTCCAGTCTAGGCTCCATTGTCCCTGAATCCAAAGTATTCAGAATTGAAACTGCCTTGGTAGACCTAGAGTCCAGGCCCAGCCCAGTAAGGCCTAGTTACATTTCAACCCCTGACTCTGACACCAGGACCATCCCTAAAGATTCAGGTTCTGTCCCTAGGACAGTTACAAACTAAATCCTATGAACACGGGTTTCAGGGTCTCCCTTAAAGATACAGACTCCAGGATCAACCCTACAAACCAAACAAACAGGTCCAGATTAATAGATACAAGTATCAGACACAACCCTAAAGATGAGGTGTCAGGACTGTCAAACTGCTGATCCAGGTGCCAGGCCAACCTGCTTCTAGAGCTCCTGCAAATCCACTCATGGCCTCTTTTAAATCTCTGGACATGGAATTTCCCAGACAAAGCCAATCTGCAAAGAATGACATAAACCCCTACTTCACTGTGGTGGTGTGAAATAGAATGCCCCTCAGAGGGAGTGGCATTATTAGGAGGTGTGGCTTTGTTGGAGGAAGTATGACCTTGTTGGAGGAAGGGTGTCACTGTGGGGGCAATCTTTGAGATCGCCTATGGACAAGCTACATCCAGTGTGTAACACAATTAGTTCACTTCCTGTTGCCTATGGCTCAAGATGTAGAATTCTCAGCTCCTTCTCCAGCACCATATCTGCCTGCACTCTGCCATGTCCTGCAATGATGATAGTGGACTGAACCTCTGAAACTGTAAGTTAGCCCCAATTAAATGTTTTTCTTTATAAGAGTTGCCGTGGGCCGGGCGGTGGTGGCGCATGCCTTTAATCCCAGCACTCGGGAGGCAGAGGCAGGCGGATCTCTGCGAGTTCGAGGCCAGCCTGGGCTACCAAGTGAGTTCCAGGAAAGGCTCAAAGCTACACAGAGAAACCCTGTCCCCAAAAACCAAAAAAAAAAAAAAAGTTGCCGTGGTCATGGTGTCTCTTCACCATAATAGAAACCCTAACTAAGACATTCATCAAATACATACACATTAGTATGCAACAAAAGTAGAAAAAAATGGAGGAGCCATAACAGCACAGAAAGTATGCCATAATCTTCCAATGGCTTATCTCAAAAAAAAAAAAAATACAAATGTGTGCTACCTAGTAAAGAATTGAGTGTAACTAGTTTAAAGACTCATGGGTAACTTTAGGACAACAGAAAGTATTAAGATTACACTGTGAGTATATTGTAGTGGCAGGGTACATACTTGACATGCATGAGCCAGTGGGAAAAATAAATAAGGGGGAAATTAACACAGATATTGAATATATGTACACATATACACACATGTAATATTTGTAATAGAAACTCTGAAAGAAAAAAAATAATTGAAATTGAGAGTTGAAATAGAAAACCAACAGCAGAACTGATCATGTACAAGAAAAAAATGTATGTATCAAGTATCCTTTGTAATCACACAGGTATGTGAAATGAAAATGATGACAAGAGAAATTCTAGAAAATTCTAGAAAACCACAAAGAGCTGGAAATTAAACAATGGCCTCCCAAGATGAGAGCAGAAATAAATGAGAGACTAGAAAGCAGCTGAAATCATCAAGGAGCCTAAGTGCTATTTTTCTAAAAGATAAAACATATACAAATTATTTAGACTAAGAGAAAGGGAATAGGAGGATGTGAACTTGAGGAGTCAGGCAGACAGGAGTTGGAAGAAGATAACTTCTCCCTGCATTCTAAATACCAGACCCCACACCCCCAGATTACAGCACTTACAACACAGAGAAGTACACCCTTCATCGAGGAAGCTTCTTTGTGCAGCAGATAGAGACTGTCACAGAAAACCACAACTGATCAAAACACAGAGGACAAGTGATCATGAATGTCCAGCTCCAGTGGATACATCTATAACAAAACTCCTGCTCCTAAGGCTCGGGGGAACATGATGGAAAAATGGATGAAAATTCTATAAGAACCAGAGGTCCAGGAAATCTTCTGTGAGATCATGTCTCCTATGAATCAGAGGGAAGCTACACTCACAATGCCTCAACTATATGGCTGCCCAAACAAGACCTGAACAACGATGACAACAACAACAGACTTGCTAATGTGGAAGAGTGAGATCTCCCAGGTCCCCACCCCTAGATGAAGAGCTACAGGCAACTAATGGATGGCTACAGAGAGAAAAAGAATTAATCTTACCCAGAAATGAGCACTCTAATTGGCTAAATGATACCAAGCGGTCAACCCCAAAATCATGTTCATACAAGCAACACTAGATGGACTCCGTAGGTTGTGTTAATATATTTATACATTTATGTATGCATATGTAACGATAATAATCAAAGGAAAAGAAGCCATGGCTTTGAGAGAAGTAAGGGAGGATTTATGGGATGGGTTAAAAGGAAGAGAGGGAAATGGAGAAATTATGTAATTATATTTTAATTAAAATTTTTAAAGTGAGTAAATTGCCTAAGTAGACACTACTTAAAACAAGGTATTTAAAAAAATGGCCAATAATTATATGAAACAGTGTTCGACATGGGCTGAAGAGATGGGTCAGCAAATAAAAGTGCTTGCCACCAAGTCTGACAACCCCCAAGAGTTCAGTCCCCAAAGGCACATGGTAGAAAGACAGAATAGACTTGAAGTCATCCTCTGCCCTCCACACCCATGCAAAAAGAATAGTAATTCTTGATGATAAACATTCTTAAAATTGTTTGACGTCCCTTACCACAGAAATACAATGAAAACTATGGTGACTATTTAATTCTTATTAATGTGGCTAGTATTGAAGGAGAAATAAGAAGAGAGAGTGAAGAGAAGGAAATATGCACAGTGTTGGTGGAAATCAAAATTAGTATAGTATTTATGAGAAAAAATGTGATACTCTCTAAGTTAAAAGCAGAAGTAAAATGGTAACGCCACTATGGCATGTATATCAAATGAAAAGGAAATGTGTGTTCAACCTGCATGCCCATGTTTATTGTAGTACTGTTGACGATAGCCAAAATATGAAATCAATAAATGAATGGATTAAAAAAATGTGGAATATATACATAATGGAATGCTAGTCAGTCTGAGAAATCCCTGTCTTACATGACAATGTAGATGTACATGGAAGACATTTTGGAGCTGGAACAAGCCAGCACACAAAAGTAAACATTGCCAAATTTCCCTCTTGCCGAGTCTTCCAAAGATAAACTCGCGGAAGTACCAGAATGGCGGTGACAGGTTACTGGTTGAAGGATACAAAGTATCAGACAACAGGAATAAATTCAAGAGATCTACCACCTCCTGTTGATGTAGTTAATCACATAGATGTTCCTGAAAATCACTGATAGATTTTAAGAGTCTAATTGTACAAAACATTAAGCATGTGAGCTAATGAATGTAATCATAGCCCATATTATTTCCTATATTTCAAAGCATGATATAGTGTGTAGTGATTTTTGTCAATTTAAAAAGTTAATAAAATGCATAGAAAAGGAGGAGGTAGGTAGTGGTAGCCCATCATGGAACCTGGAAACATAAAACCACTGCAAATGCAGTTACCATGATATCAAAAACCTGCTAGAGGCCCTTCGATACCTACCATTTTCTCATGTATGGAATGAGGAGACTGGCTGCAATTACCGACAACGCTCTTCCCAGGACAAAAGTCCTATAGTCTATCATTTACCAAGAATGTACAGGCTACCTAAACGACAGCATGGAAGAACCAAAGCAAAGCCTAATTTTTTATATTTTATTTGTTTGTTTGTTTGTTATTTATTGTTGCTGTTTCTTCAAAGTAAAATCTAATTGCATCATCTTCCAGTTTCCCTTTCCCCCCCTCCAATTCTTTCTCTGCACCACCACCCCTTTGCTCACTCACAAACTCGTGGCCTCTAATGTGTGGAACAACAATTAAAGAAAAAGATCTTTTAGAGTGCTTAAGTCATTATTTTAATATAGTGCATAAATAAGAAATAAGAGAGCAGACAAAACTACACAGCTCTATCCACTGTTCCATTCGAGAACCACTAGCAATTTGGTTTACAGACAGTTATCTGCACAAAAACATACTTTGAAGGTATCCCACTTACCATCCAGGCTTTTATTCCTCACCCTTTAACTCAACCTGGATGAGACAAGAAATGTGAAAATTGGTCACTGTGCTTCACCTTTTCCTGGCTTTTACATTATGTTACTATGAGCATTATTACTTTATCCTTGCACCCCCAAGAATTAATGAAGCATTGCAATAGCCAATCATAACTTGCAACTTACAGTCTGGTGTCCTGTCGGGCTTATAATTATTTTTAAGACAAATCTACTAGTTTAGTAAACCCCGTCATTAGGTTCTTCTTAGAGCTGAAGAAGCTGTTCCTTATGCAACGCTTGTCATGTTTCTGTAACTTCCTTCCTGGTCACTGCTTGTAGTAAACATCCTCTTTGCTCCATTTTAACAGAGCTGCCCACAGAAGGTCATTTATTAGGTAATCGCTTGTCTGTGAAAAATCCTAATTACTCTATGTTTGTCAAAGGGAGGAAACAGCATTGCATTTGAATGCAGAACAAGAAGCAGCCACATATTCAGATCAGGAGACGGGAAGTTTGTTAAATTGGCAGATTTAAAAAAAAAATTCTTTAACAGGCTACATTTTGAGAGTTTAAAAGAACTGATATACTATCAGCTATAATGAAGATAAAAACACAGAGTTTATGGTGTTATCAATTTTGGAGTTAAAGTAAACGAAAATTGATTTGTAAATGTTGTAAGGATACTATTTTTTCTATGGAGTCTTAGTGCCCCCTGCTGATCCTCAAGAAATGTGCTTTTATTCCCCCCCCCCCCATTCATGGTGGTTCCTGTTATTCTCCCTAGAGGGGCATTTCTCTTTTATGAAATAGGGGCCTTTTCTACAAGATATTCTGCCTCAGCAGTACCATGACATGATAGTTCTTTCAACTGTCCACCATGGTTAGAGAAGGAGCCTTTGAGGTTCCATCCTTTTCTGGGGAGCTTGTGATTTAGTGGTTGCTGGAAGAATGGTTGTCATTTTCTCTAATGGTATAGCCACTATGGGACCAGCAGGAAAAGGAAACAATTCAAAGGAGATACCAGAGGATAACTGGGAGTGAATATAATTACAACCCATTGCATGTGTCTATAAAATTGTCAAAAAAAGTGAAAAAAAATGAATAGACACAAGCTTTCAGAGAGAAGTTCACAGGGTATGAAATCACCACTTAGTATCATAAGCAAATTGGCTGAACTTCCTGGCTAAAAGAAAAGTAGAGTCAAGAGGACATAGGAAGAAGCCCTTGATGAAAATTAGTGCACATTACAAAGTTTTCACAATGGTCCCAATCACAGAAGGGTTCTGAGTTTGATGATTGCTAAACAAACATTTTCCATTCACAGCGGTTTATGAACAGACATGGGCACAGCAGACACCAAGATACCATGCATCATTGAAGATCGCTCACTAAAACTGTTCATTGTGATCACAATTCAGTCCTCTCCTGTTCATTATCTGTGTGGGGATTACAGCTATTCCCACCTGAAGACTGAGGAAATGAAATTTGGAATGAACAACCATTAATGGCAGATATTTCTACTAGGTGAATGGAAGAAACATATTTTCCACATCTGCTCCTTAGTTCTGTTAGATTATTTCAAAACAAATCAAAGACAGTTGTATTTTTCCATTTTCCCTTCAGATGTTTCCTTTATTCTTTTTATCTAGTAAATTTGACTATTTAACTATGGCCTTAAAAGTCAGTTTTCCACCTGTTAATCAAGTCTTTCATCACATGTAATATGATGGTGTGAATTCTTGAAACTTTGTTAACCTATTCCATGTGATTATAAAGCAACTGACCTGTGAATGAACTTTACCGATGCCAACCAACGTGACCAGAGTTCACACCTCAACTGTTTCCTTTAAGGCTCTACAATGCTTAGTCACCATCCATGTACCCTAATGTCTCCATGGCCAGCTACCAGACAATGAAGGGTAGTTTCTGTGCTCTAGAACTCACTGGAAATATTCCAACTAGCCAATCCTAAATCTTATTGTCCTGCATTGCCCATTGCTGATCTAAAAATTTTACATTAAGGACATTTATCACGGACCATTTTCCGCCTCTATCTCCTGACCCACCCCATGTGACAAACCTGTGGAAATTGAATGAGAAAATGATAAATTATTGGGCTATTCAAACACACACAACAACAGAAAAAAAGTCTTGCACAAATACAATAAGCTTTTCTTATGAACTCAAAGCAATAAATGGCAGTTAACATAGTTAAGAATCTTCTTTGAGCTCTAACAAATAGCTATCAAAACGCCATTTCCCCAAACCACTATACCCCAACAGCTTCTGAGCCATGACAACCCCAAGCAGTCCACTCAAACAAGACCGTCAGGGTTCAACAATGTTATGATGTTTCCAAGGTTAAAAAAGGCAAGAAGTCAATCAATCTGAGGTATTACAGGACTGAGAGAGGGGAAATTCAGACATTCCATTTCGTGTGTGTGTGCCTGACCTGTTTTGATATATAACATCAGGTTTTCCATTACTAAGGATCAAAAAAGCACCATAAATACATGGCAAAATCCTATTGCTAGAGACATCACACATTTTGGCTACAGGATGTAAGAAATCAATCTCAAACTGACCAGGAAACTTCTTCCCTGCTTAACGACTTTCATAATAGCAGAAGGGGCTATACAGGCTGCTGGGAGAGAAAACATATCAATGGTCTTATCTAGTACAAAGCCCTGTGTGCTACAGTACTGCTCCGCCAGGTATGATATACCTACTTAGTACAACAGTGGCATGATGGTCGTGGGTAACTAACTGCTTTCTGATTAGATTTGAGGCCTGCTTGCATGACAGAGTTTCATTCCTGGTACTATAATTATGTTCAAAAGTCTATAGTTGGGGAGATCACAGGCCCTAGGGTAGGACTTACTACTGCTATTTTGCAAAATCACCATGCTTTCTAAATGCCTTCTAAATATTTATATTTACATCCATAGATATGGGCTGCACATGTCTTCTTTTGCTTCTTTTGCAATGGACATCAGTAAATGGAGATGTAACTGATCCCAGTGCTAAGAATAAGACCCTGAGTGTTCAGCCTGAAGTGGGTTCGACTTTACCTGTCCCCTCAACACACACTTCCTAAGTTCAAGGAGCATCACAGAAGTGAAGGTGGAAAGAAGGAAAGATGGAAAGGATGAAGAGGAATGCTTTGAAAAAGCTTTCTCTGGATATGGCATGACTACGTTAATCATGAATTTACTGTAGCTATGGTTACCTGCACCAGGCCAGCACAAGATTAAGCTAGTCAAAATCCCAGCATGGATTGGTAGGTGATCTCTAGGCCCCACCCTCTACTGAAGAACTATAGGCAGTGGATGGTTTCTAGAGGGAGGAGAATCCTTTTTTTCTTTTTCCTTTGCTTTTCTTTCTTCTTTTTTTTTTTTTTTTTAGGATGTGACCTCTGGCAAGTTTATGTGCTCTATTGGATGGACCCACATCCCTGAACATATGGGCAGCCTTAAATTGACTTAGTGGGTTATTTATTTAAAAGGCAGAGCATGACTTTGGAAGGGTGTGGGGCATGTTTGGGAGTTATGGGGTGAGTGAGTTAAAGGGAGGAAACGGGTAGATAGGATCATATTTCATTGTATGAAATTATTCAAAGATACAGAAAAAGTTTAAAGGTATAATAGGAATTTTCCACCCAGGTCAGTTCTACTCACCAGCACAGTGTTGGGTTACCTAGCCATGCTTCTTGGATGTGAAATTAAAGACAGAGATATAAAGCTTCCATGTCTGCACTTTGCACATCATATTCTACCCACTAGCCACCAAAATATCTACAAACAACTCAAACTCTTTAACCAAAACTTCTACTTGAGATGATGTAATTCAAGTATTTAAATAAGCATTTGAGTTTATGTGTCACATTATTTTTGTTAATAAACATTAGAAATTCAGTTAGTTACTGTCACAAAATCCAAGTTCAATTTTCAGCTCAAACCAATGTCAAAATCAGTAGGCAATGGTCATCCTCCAGTATCCATAAGTGTCATTTCCCATATCCCTACAAAGCCATGTTTACACTCACTACATTGTCCACTCCTGACCAAACTCTGCGACAAAGATCCAGCCCAACACTGAAATGCCTCTAGCTCAGAAGGAATAACCAGATAGAAGGTGGAAGGAGCTACAGAATAATATAAGTTCAAATTTGAATTTCAGACAAGTAATAAAAGATGTTTAAGATCAAAATCCCCCATACAACATTTAGGTCATATTTATGTCAAGCAGCAGTGGTCAGTATTTATTGGAAATAAAGTTTTGCCCCATGCATTGTATTTTACCTGTTAACCTTAACCCAAAACCTAGAGAATCTGAATTCCTTCTGTGGAGTCATCAGGAGGAAAATGAGCTGAGGAAGAAGACTGAACCTTATTTCTCACACATCTGCTAAAATGTAAAAATGCTGCAGAGCTCCTCTAGCCCACACGTGTGTCTATTTTCACTGCCACAGCCCATCCTGGGAGAACAAAAAATGTTTCTGGGATGACATACAACCAGATAAGTCCCCAGGGTAGGAAAAAGAGAGATGGTGTGGGCATTTACTTCTATCTCATTCTGCCTCTCAACAAGCCGCACTGGACCTCAGGTTTGGCCTTTGATGCCTTTTCAATGGCTGTGTATGAAGATAAAGGGAAATACCATAGAGCAAAGGAGATAAAAATGGCCATGGTAAATTAACCCCAAACCACTAAGTTGCTTATAATGTCAGAATAGTTTTTACTTTATATATTTCTCTAATTTTACATCTTATTTTCTAATAATAAACAGTTACTTTGGAAAAAATGGAGTTTCTGTTTGAGACTGCTGAGACATGGTTACATTTTCCCCACAGTATTTCTAAATTCTTCCTGTGGCGGCTTTGAAGCCAAATTCTGTTTTAGGCTCTCAGTATATTATGATTCCCTGGTCCCACCAGATATGGAAGCATTTCTTTTGTCAATGTTTTCCCCTGGGAATAATTCATTTTTAAAGAAAACTATAATTTATTTATCAGAATTCAGGCTGCTATTGCTCCACATTGCTTGCAAATATTTTATGAAGTTTCTTTTTTTTTCCTCCTTAACTCTGACACTCATAACTTGGTTCAGTGAGGGTGAAAGCTTTGACTGAAAGATGAAAATGACAAGGACAGTCTCACACCGAGCGTTAAAAGCGACTCTGACTTGGGGAAATATTGGTGGTTTTGGTGACATCCATCTGTATGTATTTCTAGAACAGCAAATATCACATTGTTCCACTTGCCAAAATGTCATAAATTTAAAGCTGGCTTCAAAAACTACCATCAGTGCTGGCTGTGAAATTTCCTTTGACTTAAGTGAGAGAACAATATTACATGCTCTCTTTTGTGCAAGAACTGCTATTATTAAAGCAATTTAAATCAATGTCAGTTTTCCTGGGCCAGTCTTATACTCAGAAAGCCTGATTACAGACTCAGAACTAGTTGAGTCAATGAAGATACTTAAAAAGTGTCTGGAAGGAAGTACTGAGAGCATCCTATAGCTGACTCTTTAGTATCTGCTTTTATCATCCACATCCAAGAAGATCTTGGTGTAGCATTGCTCCGTGTATAAAAGAAAAAAATAAGCACAATATGGTAATGACAGTACTAGGGACATATTTACTGTAAAAGCAATTAAATAGGATAATCAGAAAATCTGACACTAATGAGCAGATACCAGATACTAGCAGAATTACCTTAAGTTCAGTAAGAACTCTATCATTATAAAAATTGATGAGCAGAAGGAGTAAATACCACTTGAAATGGCTTACATGCTGGAATGCAAGGAACTCAGAACCGTGTGGACAACATGACCTTGACATCCACCTCCACCTCTGTTGTACCATGATCCTCTGATCATTAGACAATTCTCATCTTACTTTCATGATCCATCAGTGGATGGCAGGAAAATTATTTACACTTCTACTTCTGATGTCTTTTAAGCTTGATATATTTACCACAATACTTTTTTCAGATCATATTTAAGGTTGGAATAATTTGTATTAATGTGGATGACTTTAAAATTAAAGTCAAATAAGGCTGTGCTGAATTAAACATGAATAAAAACCATACTAAGGCACATCAAAATTAATCAGTTGACTAAAAGCAATTTTGAAAGCAGGAAAAGAAAGTGGTCCATTAGAGGCTAAAAAAGATTCGATAATGGGGAACTATAGAGGCCGGGAACAAACCAAATGAAATCTTCAAATTGCTGATAAGAAAACCACTGTCAGCCAAACATGTGTGTCTGGTAAGCACATATTTCAAAATAAAGGCAGATCTTAGCATAGAGAGCCCTACCAATAGAGACATAAGTGACCTCAGGGCATTCTGTTAAGGGAAGTAAGCCAGAAGCAGAAAAATAAATACCACAAGCTCTCACTTGTGTGTGGAACCTAAAATACTCAAAGGCACATCAGAGTTCACAACTTTAAAGTTCCCCTTTTAGCATTTAACAAATAAAAACAATAAATTAGAAAAGACATAAAAATACATTGATAACCTTAACAAGCACACTTATCTGAATATTTGTGACAAACTTTATATTTTTTAGGAGGCAGGGTACAGTATCAAAGTCATTTTGGCAATTACACATTTCTATTCAAATATTTCAAGAGCGTATAGAACATATTCAAGAATTAGAGGCTGTTCAATGTGACAGACAGGATCTAGATAGTTCCATAGCTCAGCCTTATTCACAGATGATAGAAAGCAGGCAGGAACGTGGGCTCTGAGGTCAGATAGACTTAATAAAATCCTAGTTACATTGCCTGGGGTGTAGTACTTAATCTCCTACAATCCTTGCCTTTCTCTTGCAAAAATTGTAGATAATGATAGCACATGTCTCATCCGGTTAAGCAAGATATTAACATCAGAGTATGAGTCCTATTGCTGTATGCTTATCAAAAGCAGGAACTAAATTTGCTCTACATCTCTGCAAATAAATACATTTTGATTTGGAAAGTGCAGATCAATCAAACTTGTGATGATCACAAGAAGCCTTTGAACACCATTGAAGTCCCTGGAGATTTATCCTGCAAAGCTACTGAGATAAGATTAAAAAGTTCAAATCGCTACACCAGAGCTGAGCCCCCTAGAGTTCAGGAGTCTTTGCCTACAAATATATATGCCTGAGCAAAATTTTCAATTTGTTACTTTTTGAAATTCATAGCTTCCCTCCATTGCACCCAAATATTTCTTATTTCCTTCTCTAGGTTGACAAAGAATATTGATTTTGATGGTAAGAGATTTCTCTCTAGAGAGGTCAGAGGAGTTTTTACGTTTTGTTTTGTTTTGTTTTGTTTTTTCCTTTCTTAATAATGTCTGCTTTAAACGTCATTTAAGCTGTTTGGTTTTCTGGTCACTAGATATATGGATAGATAGCAGAAAAGGAACCTAAATGACGGACACAGGTTGAGACTATCTTCCTCCTAATGGAGCTGAAGTTGGAAGTAATTCTTCTCTTCATTTGCTTTGACTTCCAATCTCAACAAATCCAGTTTTAAAATAAATTCTCCACAATCTTTCTTCTCAGTAAATGCTTTTCAGTAAGTTCTTCACAACTTAAAAATGGAGAGTAAGTGTGACATGTAATTTAGATGTAATTGTCATTGATACTAATCACAAAAATCTTCTTAAATGGACAAAATTCAGAGTACATTTTTTTTCCTATTTAGCATGTTCTTATTATAATAGGCTCAATGAAGAAAAATACTTGACTTCTACTTTCATGGGGGAAAATGCAGTTGTTAAATTGAAGGCAGCCTCTTGAAGGTTGCCTTCAAATCATAAGAAAAGGGTGATCTGCACAAATATTTCCTTTACATTACATTTGTTTAGCAAAATTTTAAGTCAGAGAAGGGATTCTTTCCCCGAACATTAGGCTCATAGTAGAAGAACTTTTCATTCCAGGAACATGAGGCTCATACTAGAAGAATGTTTTCTAAGAATACAGAGTGCTAAGCCATCACAACTCCTCAATTCCGGAGGTAAATAATGACAGGATGGCAACTGAGGCCTGGAACCTCCTTGGAATCCATCACTGAACATGCTCTGTGCTTGCCTTCAGAGAAATGGCTTCATAGAAGAAAGAGGTTCGACCTCACACACACACACACACACACACACAGAAGTCTATGGGAAATGTGGCTTGTAGTTTTTCTTCTTCTTTTTACAACAAATGATTTCAAGACTCTTTGTTTGCTTCTGACTGCCAGCACCTAAACCATAACCAATTATTTCAGTAAAAGCAAATTGTGAAATGGAGAGGGAGATGAACACAGTCCCCAAGTACTATAGGTAATTATGAAGACCTATAGATGAAGGTGATTCTTCTGTCTGCCATTTACTCAGGGCTTGCTAATAAAACATACTCCAAAATCTTGCCAAGATGCTAGCCTGGGTGTTTGCCAACCTAACACTATGCTATTTTTATACAATATCTCACACATGTTAATAAACAGCCTGAGAGTAAACCTGAATGTATATCCTGAGCATTTATATTTAATTTCAGTATGTCCTGCATATTAATATTAATCTATGTTGATTAGCATTAGTATATTAAAGAAAGCAATAACAGCTTTGTTTGTCAGTGAATTTCAGCTCTTACTAAATGAAAAGGGGTGTCAAATAACCGTGTTGAATTACTTAAAAATAAAAGGCTCATCTCCCTGCACCAGTAATGTACTTTATTGCATCCTAGATTTCACAGTCTAAAATGATTAGCAGCTCACCAAGAACTGTGAGAATTATTCAAAAGAACTAGAAAAAGGAGGAGCAGGTTGTAGTGAGAAAGTCATATAAAGAACAGTGAATTTTGCATCACAGAGCTCACAAAGGGGGGAACCCATCGCTTTTTCTCAGCTCAATGAGAGCGATACTTTATCAAGCATTTCTGAAAGTAAGGCATCCTGCTGGTCTTATTTTGTTAAACAAGGAACAAAGCACATTGCTTTATTAACAAGAATGCATTAAAGCCATGGACACTCAACACAGAAATCAACTGAAAAAAATCATAATTGCTATATCTGCCCACCCTAAAATGTCACTGGCCACAACTAATGGGGAATTGAAAGACAACTGGCAGCAATATGACTAAAATTGCATGCCAATGTGATTATGCATTTGATTCTCCAATAACCATAATATCATGATATTCTATTCACCGAATAGTGCATCTTTCTCTTTATATAGTAACATGGTAATTGTTGGGAAATGACTTCTGGGAGTTTTAAGAGCTCTCTGAATCACGCAGTCAATCTAAGTTACTTTTCCCATTAGGATGTACTGTGTGAAATCCATATTCAATCACCACTTTATTAAGCTAGATTGCAAATGTAAGTTTAAACAGGAACACGTACAGCCCTTGTTATTCCTGAGGAGACGAAAGAGTTATAAGAAAACCTCAAATCATACATGGGAGTATGCAGTGACCAGATTATGGGTTTCAAAGACAAATCAGATTGACACCTGTGACCATAACTGCCCAGGCATTCCCACGGCTCCTGACCATGACCTGTCCCTTCCCAGTTCCACCCTTATGAGTCTGAAGCCACATCTCTTATTTATGAACTCATCTCTGCCATATAATATACACAAATAAAGAATGCGGCACTAAAGTGACTAGGGCATGATTTCTTCATTAGTAAGACTGACAATACAGTGTTGTGTTGAAAATGTAGGCGATGGATGCACACAAATTGTGGAATTGCCCCTGACACTGCCTATGAGGCTTGTGACAAACACATTAACCTCTTTGCACTCAATTTCTTAACTTGCAAAATGAGAAAAGACCATCTTTTTAGAGGTCTTCTGATCACATTTCCGAAAGATTTACCCTCCTATCATCCGCTGCAAACTATGAGAGGCTTCAAGAATGTAAATGACAGGAACAAGAAACAAGGTTGAGAAGAGGAAAGCATATCTTATCTCCTCAACCCTGCAAAATCTTCCTTATTCTCTATTCTGGTATGGATCTTTAAAAGTCCCCCAAAAGCTCATGTGTTTCAGGCCAGGACCCCACTTTTTAGAGACTGGCCTTTTGAAGGTGATTGGATGATAAGGTTCTGAGCTTGTGAGTGGATTCACTGACTTACGTATTCACCATTCATAGTCTTTGGGGAAGAGCTTTATTACGAGTTACTTCTTTGCTTATGGCCTTGCTGGGATGAGCAGCCTTATCCATCACACAGTGTTGATTTGATGGTGCTCTGCTTCATGGTGGACCCACAAGTGATTGTGCCAATGGGATGAAATCTCTGAAACCGTGGGCCAAAAATAAATATTTTTTCCTTTTAGTTGATATATTAAGATATATTGTCAGAGTGGGAAGCAAAGACATACACAGATACCTAAGCCCTAAGGAGTAGGCTGACATGGTTTCTGCTGAAGTTGATTTCTCTTGGTTTTTCCACTCAGAAATCTATTACCACCTCTTCAAAGAAATGAAAGCACATTCACAAATCAAACCCGATTATGATAATATGGATAAGATTGTGTGTTCTAGACCATGGCTCTCTCAATGTTCACATGGACCTGCAGTCTCTAAGTTCTCACTATCACACATCTCCTCTAGTTAAATCCAAAACCTACCAGAAGCTGGATTGTTCTTGACTGAGGCTGCTTACTTGCCTTGTTGAATAACAGGACTCGACTCTGACAGAAGAACTGTACTTACTGGACATGAAGAAGCTTTAGTGGCTGAGTAAAGTATTACAAAGAGGCCCCATTGAACCAGAAGGATGCAGAATGTTCTCGCTCACCACTCATGTAGACAAGTTCAAAGCTAGCAACAACAAAGGGTTAAGTGACAGTCTCCTGAAACAGCACGTCTAGTCAGTCAGGCCAATATCAAATTATTTCATATCTTAATTGCTAACACCAAAATCTTTACAAAGAACTCTTGTCTTACATTCCAGCAATGAAGGACGTAGTCAGCAGAGTAATCACAAAGGCCATGAATTTCTAAAATTTCCATTCACGGTAACTTGTTCTCCTAAATATTTTTACAATTATTATTATTATGCCCTTTGTTTAAGATGACATGTAAGCAATTTCTAAATTCACAATTTCTCTATTTAATTCTCAGTTCAGCCTAGAATTTTAGGTAAATAACATACATATGGGCCACTTACGATTATCTCAATTCAAGGAAACTGGTATTACTGGCTACTGATGGTGAAACTGATGACCACCTCACTCCAGATTTCATTTCAATGAAGCAGGTCAACATGTATTCTGTGGCCTTTTACTCACTGGTATGTTGGCTTGGTCATTTTAAAGCAATGCATACTAAGTAAAATGTGAAGGCATTGTTTTGTACTAGCCTCCTTGATCCCCATACACAGAATCAAGCCAGAGGATACACTCCTTAAAGATGCCTGTCACCCAACTCAGCTTCTGAAAAAGGGAAGATCTTTTCTAAGCAGAGACTCACAACAACCAATCAAAAAAGGTTGCATTTACCTGAGCCAGAAACAAAAGAACTCTGTATTTTAAACCCATTGATGGCTAACATAATAAGGAAGTCCCCTCTAACTCTTACTGTTAAACTACCGATCTGTTTGTGTCCTCTGTTTCTGCTTGCACGAGTCCTTTCCTGGCTAGAGAACAGAACTGCAGCTCAGCTCACTGGAGCATTCACTTTTTGTAGGCTGAGAAATTCCTTAATTCTAGAATTGCAAAGAAAAGCCAATAAGATTTTTTTAACTAAATATATTGCTATTATGTCTTTTGACATCTGTGATGTTTAAAATAATAAACGCATTGTCTGAACCATGATATATTTAATGACACTAAAAAGTCGATAAAGAGTGGGTAAAATCTTTGACTAGGGTCCTGTTCATTATGAAAATATCAGCCACTGTGTAGAGAATGAGTTTTCTATGCAAATGTGTGTGAAGAACCCTCAACACGACAAATGGCTAAGACAAGGTTTTGGGTGATTTGGGGCCTTGCATTTACTATTGGATATGTAAATATCTATTGACCAGTAACCTGACTTGGAACTAAAGAATACAAAACTGCAGCCTTGGTACAAGGACAGAAGGTTAGGACTCAAAAATAAACAAATAAATAAAGGAGAATAAGTATAGGGATAAAATGCTTTATTGCTTAGGACCAACCCAAACAAAATATATGAATTGTGAGAGGAAATGACAAGGTGAGGAATTCTGATAGTTAAGGTGGCATTTATCTTGCCCGCTGCACATAGCCTCCCATGCAGCACAAAGCAGTGGATGTGAAAAATGAATTCCATATGGGAAGAAAGGATACCTGCTAAAATCTTGCCCCAGGAGGACTTGAACATAAAAAGAAAATGTGGAAACAATGCCACTCTGAATGCTTGAAACGCGTGTGCCTTCCCATTCTCCTATCTCCATCCCTCGGCCTCCCACTCCTGCCTCTCATGCCAACATCTTTATCAGCTTTTGTTTTCATTTTGTATAACAAAAGCCAAGGAAGAACAGTGGAAATGAGTACGTAAACGCGAAAGAAAAATGTCTATTTTTGACCAGAAGTGACATTACTCTCTGCATTCCAACTGGATCTGATTCAAAAAGCAAGAAAAGAAGGCGGAGAGAGGAGTGAGCTTAATTGAAATATAAAATGAGAAAAGGATATAAACTGTGCTTTTTCTTTTCAACAAGAATGAAATTTACATTTTTGAATTTTTTTTTAAAATCAGAACAGCTAACATTTCAGCAAACAGGCTGCTTCTGTTTTGCCCAGCCATCATGAAAAGCAATGGAGAGCAGAAGTTGCTTTTGGTTTGAAATATGATAGATTGGGAAATGTTTACCATCCACAGGCATATACTGAAATTACCATGATACAGATTTGTTTAACCAGGATTTAGGAATTCTAAATTCTGCTCCTAGTCGACTACTATCACTGACTCAGCTTCTATATTGCTAAACCACTTCCTATTCAAGAGTTTGTTCTTTAAAGCTCCATTACCTATGAACAGTCATGAACCCCAACACAGTTTTTCCACTAACCTAATAAGAGGCCTCCTAACGGTGCTTTGGATCTACTGTGTTGGAGGATATATATGCTTGTTTGACCCACATCTTTAATCCCAGCACTTGGGAAACAGAGGCCAGTAGATCTTTGTAAATTCAAGGCCAGCCTTGTCTACATATCTTATTCCAGGACAGCCAGGGCTACATGATGAGACCCTGCCTTTAAAAATAAATAAATAAAATAAAAAATAAACAAGCCAAGAACCCAGGAACAATCAGCCCTTGTGTTCAGGATATGACATTTGCTATGAGAAACATAGAAGGAAGGGAATGTTTCAAATGTGACTAAGCAAGGGATGGTCAAAGATGGCTTCTCAAAGAGGCAAGAGTCGAGACTATGCACAAACTGACGGAGGGAACCAAACTCATCCAGATTTTGGAGTGAAATATTCTGGGCATGTAAGTCATAATTTTGAAGGCCCCAGTTGGGTGGTCTTTTAACAGTAAAGAGATATGAAAGACCAGAGTAAAGTTAGCACTGGAAAAAAAAAAACAGCAAGTGAATTGATCTGAGAGTTGGCCTAAGATGAGGTAGACGTGGCTTGAAGATGAGCTTGCAGAAGCTAGAAAGAGTGCCTTCTAAGCTCTTTGTTTTTTCACCTTTTTCTTTCCTGCAGCTAGGAGAGTGTCATGTGCTTGAATGAAAAGATTCTTTTGTTGTTGTTGCTGTTGGTAGTATTGTTATTGCTATTGTTATTGTTGCTGTTGTTAATACAGAGTCCTCTGTAGCTCAAGCTGGCCTCAAATCAGTTATATGGCCACAATTGTGCTTGAGTTCTTAACCCTCGTGACTCTGTCTCCCATGTGTTGGGACTGAATGAATACAGCATGACACAGGCTGAAGGGTGTTTGTCAGTGGAACTGGTCAGTGAACGCTGCCAGTTGAGTCTCAGAGAGCTGAGGAGTGAAGGGATGTCTTCACCAGTCACTTTTCTTATCAAGTGGATTTCATCTGTGGAAGCTACATCTCCCACTATTGTCCCTCTCGATATTATAAACCCTCCCTTCCCCCTTACACTTCCAGGCCTGAAGTAGGAATGGCCACCTACTACAAGCCCTGAGTATTTGTACCATGCAGTACAGCATGGTGTGCTTTCCCTATCATAGCTCTGATATTTTGTCCCTTAAATAAACAGTCCATTTTTTTCACCAAAGCTCTGACAATTCAGTCATAATGAACACACCAACTTCTTTCTTGCCTAACCTCCCACTGATGTGCAGAGTAGGATAATGATTTGTGGATTGATTTTAAAGAGTACAATGTATATGAAATGACTCACAGTGTAGACAGTAAGTACTCTATGATTATCATGTTTAGGAAAAATGATTGACTCATCAATGCATTGAACATCACTTTAGTGGTATCACAGTTATACTGAACAATGATGCTTCATAGCTTTCTTGGTTATTGGTCAACAGTGGCCGCACAACGACACAGATTTTTGGCTTTAGAGTGTAAAAAGTAAATGTAGTCAAATAAAATAATGAACTCTCTGCTTCATCACCCTCCCATGAAAATGCAGAATGGCATGTCATGAACATGAGTGAGATTAACCGAGACACTCTGATTACGTTACAGCAGATGTAATTCCACGCACAAAATGAAAGCTCATAAAGAACGAATGCTGTAAAATTAGTTTTTGCCTCATTTGTATCCACTTGATAAATGTTATAAACAAAAAGGAGGTTTCAATTAACTGAAAATTGCTAACCAACCACCAAATGGACAAGAAGAATGGCTGAATTTCCTATACTGAAAGTGCTTGTTTGCAATAAGGCATTAAATATTTGTTTCTCCCAAAAAGGTGGAGATACTGAAATCTGTATGACCAAATATCAGATCTGAATACACACTATTGTTTTAATAAATTCTTCATGCTTTTTCAAAGAATATTCAAGTGGATTTTCTGATTAATTTGTTGTAAAATAAAATCAGGAAGACATTTTGTAGGGAGAAGGATGGCGATACACATGCATGCACATTTGTGCAGAGGCCAGAGGTTGACCTCAGCTGTCGTTACTCAGGATCTATCTACTTTGTTTTGTGAGATAAGATCTCCCACTGGGATCTGGAGCTCAAGGATTACACCAGGCTGAATGGACAACAGGCCCCAGCGATTCACCTGTCTCATCCTACTTCTAAAACTGTTCCCAGTTTTGTTCATGGTGTTGGGGTACTCATGCCTTCGTAGTGTGTACTTTCTTAGAGCCATCTCCTGAGACTCTTAGTGAGAAGACATTTAATCAAAGTTTAGGTATTGTAGAAACACAATGTATGTCCATACGATTATCTAATTGGAATTGCTTCCAAGATCATAAATTGTATGTTTACCTGGATAGATCTCACCAGAACTTTGGGCAGGAATTGTGATTTGGCTCAATTGGATCAGTCAGCAAGGGGCCACTCACTCTTCATTCCACATGAGTTTCAGTCACTGCATTTTTTTATGTTGATCACAGCAAAATAATCAGCTGGTAAACTGGAAGCTTCGCATTTTCCTTTAGCCTTGCCCTCTGCAGGAACATTTAATCGTCCTTAGGAAATTGGATATTTAGTCTTGAAATTAACATGGTGATAATATAAAGTTGGAAATGAGAGGCTTGAACTGTGTACATTTTCACAAAGTCCCCAAATTCACACCCTGTCATTTTCCCTCTTACCTTAAAGGAAGAATATTTCTATTTGTAGAGTAAAAGTATCCTTTGGCAATGAATTTGCTGAAGCCAGTAAGCAAAGCTATTGGAAGTTTTTTGTCAAATGGTAGATGTCAGGAGAAATTGTCTAGGGGAGGAAGTGAGGCTGGGTGAAGCAGAACTGAGGAAAGAGAAAACATTTAACTCACGTTGTCTATCCTGAGGCTTAAGAATTTTAAGTACAAACCTTCTAATAAATCACTTTGTTTTCTTTCTGCTATAATGGATGTTCACTGAAGTTATGGAAAATAATAGAAAAATACTTCTTTTTCTTTTTTAAAATTTATTTATTTCTTTTACATCCCAGTCACAGTTTCCCCTAGCTCTTCTTCTCCCAGCACCTCCCCTCCACACCACCCCCTCCATTCGCATCCCCCAATACACTCCTGCTTCATTTCTGTTTGGGAAAGGGCAGCTCTCCTGTAAGTATCACAAAAAAAAAAAAACCATGGCATATCAAGTTGTAGTAAGACTAAACAACCCCCCCCCCCCCCGTATTAAGGCTGGGCAAGGCAATCCAGTATGAGGAGTAGGGTACCAAAATCCAGTAAGAGTCAGAGACAGCCCTGCTGCCACTGTTAGGAGTCCCACAAGAGAACCGAGCTACACAACTGTAACATACGTGCAGAGGGCCTAGGTCAGGCCCATGCAGGTTCCCTGGTTATCAGTTCAGTTTCTGTGAGCCCCTATGAGCCCAGGTTAGTTGATTCCATAAATTTTCTTGTGATATCATTGACCCCTCTGGCTCTCACAATCCTTTCTTCCCTGTTCTACAGGATTCCCCAAACACCACCTAATGTTTGCTGGGGAAAAAAAAAAAAACCACTTCCTTTTCATCCCACCAGAAGCTGTTAGAGTAAACTGCATTTCTGCGCTCATGAACCTTCCTTCTTTGGATGGGTACCTGGTTCCTCTCTATTCTCAACCTTAGAACTGGTTTAGTCTTCAACCACTCATCTATTGAACATACATTTATATAACGTTTAAGTATTAAAAATAGCTCCACAAAAAGGATATGAAACTTTATTAAACAAATAGGGATGGTTCTTTTCATGAAGAGCGTTACTAGCCTCCGAGATGCAAACAGTATTCCCCAGCTAAGCAAAAATATCCATTTACTCACAGTTATATCAGGATTCAGCAAAAGAGATAGAGGAAAAAATGGATCCTCACCCTTGCCATATTTTTATTTCACCTGGTACTTATGCCAAGTGTAAGAGAGCCTGTCAAAAACAGAAAGAATGGAGAATGCCGTGATACCAATATCAGACTTGGTCTATTGTCAAATTCCTCTTGCCTGGGAGGTTAAACCAATTGCTGCACTTCAGGGAGAAGCTTCACAAACGGAACTTGACAAAGGCAGTTTTTCCAGCTGAGGGCATTAATGCACACACATTGTTTGCAGCTGGGAGGTGTGCAACGCATCTTTTGGAAACGCACTAAACTTTTCATTCTTCTCTAAACGTGTTCCACTCACATCCTCTAAGAAATCCACTGCACCTGATTTTGAGGCACTTAGAGCATTTAGGGTTAACTTCTCAGAGCATGACAATTCTTAATGACCCAATTTCTAAATGGAAAGTGGAGAAAAACAAATTTCACAACAAAATCCTGCCAGCACAAAAGCAAAGACACTTCTAAAGTAAGCTCAGCGCGCAGCTCCAGGGTATCCTTAATACTCACAGATCTTGTCTTCTTATGGATTTAACAACTGTGCTTTAATCTGCTTAGGTTCTGGCACTCCTGTCTTCTTCTAGTCCTTTCGACAGAACGAAAGAAGCTCCCAGAGACAGTGCTGTCTGTCCCTGAGATTGCAAATTAAGGAATTGTGAATCAAAAGAAGATAAAGAAGACCTGTGACATTAGTCATGCTTATGAGTGGCCATTCTGGACTGGTTCAAAGTCAGAGACGAGTTCCACGGAAGAGAAATAAGCAAAGCTTACCACTCTCCATTCTAAAGGTAGAGCTAGGAAGGAGGGCCGAGGAAACGGAGGAGGCAGCCACCGTTGTGAACTAGCTCTGTTCCTGAGCTAGGCTGGACACCGTTGGCCATAGCACCCTTCCCGTTCTCCCCATCACGGTTATTTTCCCCCCATTGTTATATATTTCCCCCAGCAGTTTTTCAATATCTCCCTTCTTTTCAGTATTTTATCTTTTTTATAACTTATTTAATTTTTACTTTATGCATATTGGTGTTTTGCCTGCATTCATGTCTGTGTGAGGGTGTTGGATGTCCTGGAACTGGAATTACAGACAATTGCAAGTTGCCATGTGGGTGCTGGCAATTTAACCCAGGTCCTCTGGAAGAGCGGCCTGTGCTCTAAACTGCTGAGCCATCTCTCCAGCCCCTCTTTTTAGTATTTTCAATCTGATTAGATCAGCAGAGTGGATGTGTTTTGTAATCCTGGAAAATATTTACATCAGTAAAGACAAACATCATGTTATTCACATTAGTAGTACACCAACAGCTATTATAAAAATGAGCATAATTTATAATAATTTAATCCATATTTCAACAAAATAGAATTTTATTTTTAAATTATGCTCAACATCATGCTTAAGAAAACTGAATCACACCAAAATGGCAATATTAAAATATTAACAAATTTATTGTTCAAGTTTTCTTATAGCTCTATACATCATTCCAAACTTTAAAAAATGATTTACCATTAGGAACAAAGGCCAAGCTTTTGTTCCTTCAACTGAGGTCATTCAAGCTGTCTTGGAAGAGAATTGTGCTATTTTCAATGATGCTCAGATCTGTGTAAATTATGTTTCACAACAATTGGTTTCTTAGCAAATGAATAATCCATTCTGACAAATAGCACATGTTATTGGAATATAGAACATTCAATAATAACAGTTGAACACAGTTTATTTACAGGTAACAGGTATGACTGTTAGGAAATTCATAGTTAATTTGATCTACTTTCCTTGAGATACATATGCACACTAGACAATCCAAATGAATTTTCATTAGTTATTAAGTTCTTACTAAGTATTGAAACTTTTATGAGGTCTCTGTTGCTTTATTATTCAATAAGATAACCACCAGATACATATGACCATCTAAATATCAGTTTAAAATAATTTAGGTGCCTACTGGTAGAACAAAATAAGTTTACATAGACAGTGTCCCTGAGGTTGCAAATTAAGGAGTTATGATTCAAAAGAAGGTGATGTGACTAGTGGATAGTGTATGGAATGGTGCAAATTTAGACACAGCCACAACACACTGAACAGGGCTAATGTACAGTCTCTGTACTCAAAAATGGATCCATCAGCTTAATCTGGGTTTCTGCTTGAATCTTAAAACTACAAAACAATATTTTGTGATTATTGGTATTCTCATTAGGCTTCTAGATGTGATGATTTTCTCTGGGAATTTTGTTAAAATGAAGATACTGATTCAGAAAGTCTGAGGTGACACTTAAGATTCTACAGTTCAAATCAGCTCCCAATAGACACTAATGCTCTCAGTTCATAGGCCACCCTTCAAGCAAGAATCTAGAGAAAATTAAAATGTGTGAAATCATATAGACATTGCTGAGGTACCAAAACCAATACCTATCCATAAAATAGACTTCATGAAAAAGAATAAAACTTAAAGCCACTCATGTTTATTTTTTCTAGAATTTAAAAGATTTGTACATCCTTAAGCTGGAACAGTCTGGGATGAGAAAAAATTGCTTGCAGATGAAATTATGTTTCCAAATATTAATTAGTGAAGGGAGAGAGTAGAAGATTATGTGGGTATAAAAAATATAAATATGACTTCAATAAGTATTTATACAACTAAAATGAAATAGTAGTGACCAGGGTGAAAACGCGAACTAGAAAGACAATGATTGACGCTAAAGTTTCCCTAGGGCTCATCATAAGATAAAAGCAATAATTTAGTGAAGAATACCTCTCTGCAGAAGATGAAGGAAGAATTGTACAGGGAATAAAAAGGCTAGTTGCCTGAGCCAAAAGGAGCTAAGAATTGAAAGCAGGTGAAACTGCCTGAATACCAATCAAAATCTGTGAAAAAGAAAAGATAAAACAGGAGATGAGTCGATGATTAAGAGAGCCTCCTGCTCTCCCAGAGAACTCAAGTTGAGTTCCCAGGACCCACATCAAGTGGCTCACAACTACGTTTAACTCCAGTTCAGGGTACCTGGCACCCTCTTCTGGTCTCTGTGGGCACTCAAGTGCACATGTGCATACACATATACATACACATAAATACAAATGAATCTTAAAAATAGAAAATAGAAGAACAGGTCTTAATAGTTATAAGAACACCCGACTTAAAGAGGAAATCATGCAACATGTAGAATGAGAAAATATAGATATTATAATTCTCCTTCATGAGTCTATATTTTGAAAGCAAGCTATTAAAAAGTCTACAAAGTTAAGTACTAATTTTTGCTTCATTTGGAAGTGTGTGGGTTTTTTTCATTTGTTTGTTTTCGGTTTTTATTTATTTATTCTTTCATTTTTTGAAATATGTAAAATAAAATATAAAACAAAAACTATCACACTTAGGAATCCCCTCAAAACACCAAACTGGAGCCATAATATGCATGCAGAGGACCTGGTGCAGGTCCATGCAAGCCTTATGCTTTGATGTGTCAGTTTCTAGGAGTTCAGATGAGCCTTGCTTATGTTGATTTAGAGAGCCTTGTTTGCTCGGCGTACTCCATGCCCTGTGGCTGCTACTTTCTTTCTACCTCCTCTTCCACAGAGTTCCCTGAGATCTGACAGGAGTTTGAACTCAAAAAGCCTATTGCCAGGGATGCTCATGTTTGGAGACAATAAATATCTCATATCTAAGAACTCAACAACTATCTTATACATTGATGTTTTATCATAAATAAGATATTTATTGCTGGAAATACCACATGCTTTGGTTGTAGGACAAAGAAAAACCAAATGGAACTGGAAAACGTCCTTGCCACTGACTAGCATTTGGTGTGCAGAAAAGTACTGTGCAGACTGCTGGGGAAGAAATGTCACTAATAATCATACTCCATTGTGACCCCTGAATGACTACTAACTACTGACCTATCTATAGGCAAAAACCTAAGTATTTTGTTATGTTCCTTCCCCACCAGGCAAGTTGGGCCCACTGATGCAGTAGTGGTATAATTGCTGTGGGGTAACCAACTGCTTCTTGAATGGGTTTAAGGCCCTCTCCAGGAGAAGGAATTTATATCTGGTACCTTAAACCTAGTCAAAATCCTATGACTGAGGATGTCATAGGTCCTAGCAGGGAAGCTGCTGCTGTTATTTTTGCCGAATGAACATGTATGTCCACCAAATTGTCTTCTGAATACTTACGTTTTTGCCCATAGACTAGTGCTGCTCTCAGTTTTAGTCCTAGAAACTTCTTTTTGCAATGGGTGGTGGTTAGTGCAGAAATGAATAACTAGTCAAAGATCTGAGAATAAGTGACTGTTTAAGGCTTAACTCTAAATAGGACATATACCCCTGCTCTAAGATTCTAGGAACATTATGAAAGAGAAGATGGAAAGAATGGAAGATCTGGAGAGTGGGGTAAGGCCTTTGGGGATGTTGTCCTCTAGGCATGAGATAACTGTTGTACTCTTGAACTTTCAGCAACTGTGGATTACCCAAGCAAGATATGCATAAGATTGAGCCTGTCAACCTTCACCATGGAGGAAGAAAGGGCTCACAAGGCCCTGAACCCCACCCTAAGGATTTATAGACCATAAACGGTTGTTTGGTGGAAGGGGGGACATTTTTTCTGAGGTATAGCTACTGGTAAAATACCCAAGCTCCTGTAAGGAATTCCCTAGTCCATACCCCTGTAAGCAACACTAAATTGGGTCGTCAAAGACAGAAGACGTGAAAGGAGAAGGTGACCAATTAGAAGGAGAAAGAGGATCAGTGGGAGTGGGAAGGTACGAAGGAGAAAGATGAATAAAGATGAATATGATCAAAATGCAGTATATATGTATATTAAAATGTTGTAATGAAACTGATTATTATGCATTATTAATATGAAGTAATGAAAAGTTTAAACAGTAAAATACGATTGCAAACTTAAATAAATGAAAAGCAAACAGATTGTTAATGAGTAGCATAATCTAAAATTATTAGAATTATTAACTAAATAAATGCTAATTTAGTTATAACTGAGTAGCATAAATTTTCTAATATGTAGCTTTCAAAATAAATGAGATAGTATAAAAAGTGGGAAGGAAGGAAGGAAAGAAAAGAAAGGAAGGAAGGAAAGAAAAGAAAGGAAGGAAGGAAAGAAAAGAAAGGAAGGAAGGAAAGAAAAGGAAGGAAGAAAGAAAGCAAGGAAGGAAAGAAGGAAGGAAGGAAAGGGGAGAGAAAATTATTGTCTCATTAAATAGAAGTTTTAGTCTGTGGTCAACTTAAAATAATATATAGTACTTTTTACTTTATAGTAATATAATATAAAACAGTCATCTAAGCCATTATGAAAGTAGTATTAAATAATATATCAGAATATGAAAAGTATGATTATTAGAGATGGACGAATTCATTCCTAGAAATCCATAGAGAAGTTTTCAGAGGTACATTTTTTAGCAAAGATTAATCGGCAGACCTCCCCTACAACCATGCTTTAGTCATGGCTGTGGATATTCATCAAGCCTTGCCTTGCTCTGTGATTAAGTACACAGTCTACTACCATTCTATACTTCCTTCCACAGTACTTTTTGGTGTCCCATCCCCCATACTGGGCTTGAACCTAGGTCCTTATATATGCTAAGCAAGTGCTTTGCCCCTGTTCTGGCTAGTTTTCTGTCAACTGGACACGAGCTAAGAGTCATGAGAGAGGAGAGAAACTCAAATGAGGAAATGACTATGTAAGATCCCGCTGTAGGCAAGACCATATGGCATTTTCTTAATTCATGATCAGTGTGGGAGGGCCCAGTCAGTGGTGGGCGGGGCCATCCCTGAGCTGGCAGTCCTGGGTTCTGTAAGAAAGCAGGCTGAGTAAGTCATGATGAACAAGACAGTGAGCAGTGAGTACCCTTCCATGGCCTCGGTATCAACTCCTGCCTCCAGGTTCCCACCCTGCCTGAGTTCTTGTTCTCACTGCTTTTGATGATGAGCTGTGATATGGAACTCCGAACAAAATAAACCATTCCTCCCCCAGTTGCTTTTGGTCATGCTGTTTCATCACAGCAATAGTAACCCTAACTAAGACATCTTCTGAGCTATAGCCACAGCCGTAGTTCAGGGATTCTCACAAAATGTCCCAGGGTCCCTGCTGTCTGTGCGCATGCACTTGTCTCTTTATTCCTACACACAATCTGTGGTTCAGAAGCCAATTCTGCCACCCTCCAGCCCAGCTGTAGGAACAGACTGTTTTTAGTTCAAACTAAATCCACACAGTTCACCAGCCACATTCAGTATTTCCTCGTGGTCGAATTTGAACTAAGCAGGTGGACTTGGAGTGCTCACCTCCTCCTTCTGAACTATGTCATGCAACTTACCCAAACTATACAAGTCTCTTCAGGAATGGTGCCATGAGGTGAATACAGCCAAGAAATGAGCAAGGAAAGGCAGCCAGAGCCACAGGATTGTTAACGTTCTGGACTCTCGATTATATGAGCCAATAAACTTTCTCAAGCTTTGAGCACTCTGAAATGAGTTTCCATTTGATTATTCCTGCAGGCATCCTAGCTGGTACACATGCTTTTTGTTACCCTTTTAAAATCTAGACCTCCAAGAACACTTTTGAGATTCAATCAACAGTGGTTTCCTCCTTGCGTTGCCCTGCTGGGGACTGAAGATTTGTAGATAGAGACTTGATTGGGAAATGTTTTAAATTCTGCCTTAGCTCCGAGTCTCCAGTGCAAAGAAATTTCCTGGTGATGTGATATGGGAATACAAGTAATACTGCAGCTTCCCAGGACCACTAAAAATGTTCACAACAGAGCATGCTCTTTATGGAGGGAAATCTCAAAAATGAAATATCCCACATTCTCAACCTGAGATTTTGATAAATAATGAAATCAAGCAAGAATAAACACAGCTACAGCAGACCTCAGCAAAACAAAGGGGTAAGTAAAGGGGCTGATAGGATTTATATACAAGAGGGGGTGTATGGGGAGCATGTTTGCAGCTTTCTGTTTTACAAAATTTTAGTCATCAAAACTAAGACACAGGCTTCTGTGAATCTCAACTGTAGTGGTATTTTTTTTATATTATTTTCATTGTGTACAGAACCACAGTCTTCAAAACTAAGAAAATAATTGTAGGGAAAAGAGATTTTGTGTGTTGTCTTACTTTTGTTTGCCTGCTGTGACACAAATCGGTAGCCCGGGTAATTAACAAGCAACAGAAATGTGTAGCTAGAGTTTTTCTGGTCCTGCCTGGCCCACAGTCAGGACAAATCTCTCTCTCCAGTCAGTCTCTCAGCTGCTTAGACCCAACCGAGTAAACACACAGAGACTTACATTGCTTACAAACTGTATGGCAGCAGCATGCTTCTTGTTATCTAGTTCTTTTATCTTAAATTAACCCATTTCTATACATCTATACCTTGCCACGTGGCTCGTGGCTTACCAGCATCTTCACATGCTGCTTGTCATGGTGGCAGCTTGCAGCATCTCTCTGACTCAGCCTTCCACTTGCCAGAATTCTCTTCTCTGCTTGTCCCACCTATACTTCCTGCCTGGCTACTGGCCAATCAGCATTTTATTTATACAGCATGATATCCATGGCAGAAACACATTACTCCCAGTCCTGGAAGTTGGCTAGTCCAAGATCAAGAAGCCAACAAGTTAGATGCCTAGGGAAGAGACATTGACCACTGCACACACAGTGTTTTGTGGCTTTGTTTTCCCATGACAGAAGAATCAACCAAGATCCCTTGGGCCTGCATTCATACGGCGCTGGTCTTGCTTATGAAGCTTCTACTCCACCAGACGTTCTCCTGCTCAAAGTAAGTGGGATTAGGGATTACATTCCAACACAGTAATTCTAGAGGAGCAAACATGCTCATCCCATAGCAATGGCACCCCACACTTGGTCATTAAGAGCTAAGGAAGGCATGCTACCAGACTCTGCACTTCTCCCTCGTACCTGTCTGCATTAGACCCCTTTCCTCCCACTTAATAACTGGTCCCAAGATAGCTGGACCCACAGAATCTCTGAGATTTTTAAGTAGACAAGTGTGGCTGACCGAAAATGTCCCTGCTGTGCTCTGGTTCCCTAATTAGGAAGGTTTGGAAAAGGAGAAAACTGTCACCTGGGAGAAGTAATGTGCAGCAAGGGGACAGGGCAGAAGAGCAAAGAAACCCAAAGTTTAGCCCCTTATCTTTCCAGCAGTACTTCAAAGCAAGGGACATAATTTCTCTTGAAATTTACCCAGGATACAAGATTTTTAAAGATCCAATGCAATACAATAAAATTACTTTTAATATAATATATACTTCTACTTTAGATGGGTAGCATCCATTTCCAACATTTGACTTTGTGCTA